>CATIWR010326774.1:0-78812 GCA_949677035.1 Omphalea diandra | reverse complement strand
TTTTATGCATCTTTTATTTTTTTTATAACTAATCCAAATATAACGCCTTATTGTATAAATACTCTAATTGACTTTTTAAACATTTTTAGTTTTTTCCTTGTGATTGAGTCTTGAAGTTCAAGTGAATTTTTTGTTAACTTGTCTTGACTGTTTGCATCATAATAACTTCTTTGTTCATGTAATTACTCATTTAATTTGTAGATTTAAAAAAGACGAGGTTTCAATTCAAGGATAAGGTGATAGTATTTCAACAAATATTATATGTTGTAGTTTGTAATAAAAATTGATTGCCACTAACTTTTAACGATTAATTTTGTGGGTTTAAAGAAATTTTTCCTTTTATTGCTTTCTTTCTTACAAGAGATTTTTTTTTCTTTCATGCAACACATAGTATTGATGAATAAAATGAGAAGACTGGTTACGAACTGAAACTTTGAAGACGAGAGTAGAGGAAAAATAAAAAGTTAGGGCCTGTCCTTCAAGCCTATGGGCTGCCCTCTTTCTTAGAGTCGCCGATCAAATAGTGCAAAAATGGTGCCATAATAAAAAAAAGACCAAAAAAGGAACCATCATATCCTTCCAAGTGCGTCTTACGCCGGTTTTGGGATCCGGTCCAACGCTCAATATTTCTTTCTTCAGACAAGACCGTCAAAGGGAAGAGGAGAAGGCGCAGAGACTCACGCGACAGGAGACGACACTAAACAAATTAGGAAAAACTGGAGACTACAAGCTTAAAGGACAGAGAAAATTTATCGAGAAACAAACGGAAAAAGGAAATTATAGATATGGACGAAGATCACGGTAGCAGTGGGAGTAACGGTGGCGTCTTGGAAACGGCTAAAGCTGATAGATCGGTGTGGTTGATGAAATGTCCGTTAGTCGTAGCCAAGTCATGGCAGAGTCATATCCCTTCTTCAGATTCTCTTCCTGTTGCTAAGGTTGTTCTCTCCCTTGATCCTCTCCGCTCCGACGATCCATCTGCTTTACAGGTATTCTTATCTCTCCCAGTTTTCGAACAACTTTAATTTCACTTCGATTTCTCCTGTGTACCGATTTTTAGCTGCTTGATTCTCTAATTGCGGGCAAGCTAATCGGAGTTTTCTTTGTCAATCTCTATGCATATTTTGTAGCACGGTTTTGTAAAAACCCTAATTTACTCATACATACAACTGAACGGAAGTTTTAAAATAAGCTCCTGATAATCGATTTTTCTGTTTTTCAATTACTATAACCGACTGAATCTGTTCTAGAGCAAGTGGCCACTGGTCAGCATAACCATTTAGCAATAAAATATCAAACGGACTTGTTATATTTCTTGTGTTCTTATCTCCAGCACCAACATTATCAGTATCTGCTTTTTGGCTTATAAACTAGATGTATCTATTAGTTTATTCAATTTCATGTTGATATGTAGTATTTAACATACTCGAATTGCAGGATAATGAAATATAGTATGAGAATTGTAGTTGGGGACATGTGCTGAATTCAGCTGCTATTTCTATATTGAACTTTCTGTTGTTAGCTTACAAAGATAAATTTTCTATCATAATTTATTTTCTTGTGTGTTTTCCAAATGGTTACTAGTTTAGTATGGAGATGAACAGCAATGAGATTGGGAATGGACCGAAGAGTTATTCCCTGAATATGTTTAAAGATTTTGTTCCTATGTGTATCTTTTCTGAGACAAGTCAAGGTAAGGTTCTAGTTCATATCTTCTGGACTTTTCAAATTCATTTGATGTGTTTAGTAATTTATAGCTAAAGTGCTCCGGTTTTCGATTTCTACTCAATTTGTTACTTCATGGCATTGGTGTTTTTCCTCCCAAAGAATGATATCTACCATTTGTTGCTATTATATATCAAATTGTTATCACAAAAGGCATTTAAGAAAAAATTAGTAATTTACAGCTAGCATGCTCTTATTTTTTTTTATTTCTACACAAGTTATGTTCAGTTGAATTTCTTATGAATTAGAATGTGGCTGTCACACTCTGTAGATTACCAATCCTCTCTCTCTCTTTCTAGTGTAGCAAAGAACTTTCACTTGAACCCATGAACTCTTGAAACAAAAGCAAGTTAGCTGGTACTAATTTGCAAAGAGTTGCTATCACCAGTTATTTTCTGAATTTCTTAAATTAGTAGATTTGACATATTGTGCATGTTTCTTAATTGGTTGCTCAAGAGGTTTATAGTTCTGATAGAAACTTTGTATACTGAAGTTTTCGCTTTTACTTTCATCATATTTACCTACTGATTATGATAATGAAATTTGAATTATCATCATCTACATCTTGTTGAAATTGAGATTATTTCATAGTCTGGCACTGAGACTACTGTTAGGTGTTGCAACTTTTCAGGGGTATAAACCTGGAGGTTTCCCCATCTCTCTCTCATCTTCCTCCTCCTCCTGCATATGCACATTTCTTCACCAAATTGCGTAACGGCCCTCTAATTCTCAATATTGTTTGGTAGACAAAAGTGAAGTCATTCAACTGTTCAAGTGAATCCTGAGCACCAATGGACAACTTTGAGTCCTCATGTGTTTGACATATCAAATTTCATTAGGAGCTGTTCCATCACAGTATATTTATCTTGTTTACCTTCTATTTCTGATAATAGAGAGCAACAGGTTTCAAAATAGAAATGTCAATAGAATGTCCCCAAGCCTCCTTGCGTATGTCAAGTGACAATGAGCTGTGCATGTGACAACTTTGAGTCCTCATGTGTTTGACATATCAAATTTCAATAGGAGCTGTTCCATCACAGTATATTGATCTTGTTTACCTTTTATTTCTGATAATAGAGAGCAACAGGTTTCAAACAGAAATGTCAATAGAATGTCCTTGCCTAATGTCAGGTGGCAATGAGCTGTGCATGTGACAACTAGTCAAAGGATCGGGTTATCGTTGTTTGGTTGTGACATTATCGGATTCTAACTAATTTGGATTGATATGGCTAATATTGTTAAATTTTTGCCATGACTTTGATAGGATTTTGAAGAGTTACCTTGTCTCTTGATGTTTATGAGTTACAATGTTAGGTATTCCCATACTGCTATATTTTCTTGTGTTGCTGGGTAAAATTTTTGGAACTTAAATGTTGCTACGAATTACTAAGAGCAGTTGAACAGACCTCTATTATTGTTTGAGTGGTAATCACATTGTTTTTTGAATTCTTCTCTTATTTGTTCACTTGGGCTTTAATGTAATTAAACTCATACTTGACATTCAGCCTCATTTGTCTGTTTTCCACACTCTGAAGTATCTTTTATCTTGTGGTCGTCAGTTGGTTCTGTGCATGTGTAATCACGTTTGTCATTATGCAAGTTGGATGCTTCAAATAAATACGTCTTACATATTGAACTAATTTGTGATGCCATGTCCTGCATTGTGATATGCACTTTATGTTTTTACTATTGTTTTTACCCCTTGCCTTGAACTCTTTCTAAGTGCTGAATAACTTTGAATTTATAGGAAGGGTTGTCACGGAAGGGAAAGTGGAACATAAATTCGACATGAAGCCCCATGAGGAAAACATTGAGGAGTATGGAAGATTGTGCCGTGAAAGAACAAATAAGTCCATGATTAAGAATAGGCAAATACGGGTAGGGAATTTGGTGGTCCATTATTTTGCCATTTAAGGTCATAAATAATTATGGTTTTGTTTGGTTGCTTGATTTATTTACAAGGTGATTGATAATGACCGAGGAGTGCACATGAGACCCATGCCGGGAATGGTTGGCTTAATTTCATCTAACTCTAAGGTTTGATATTTTCTCTTCTCATTTTACATGGTAACTTAGCAGTTGTGAAGGGTCTCTAAATTGCAGGAAAAAAAAAACAGTAGGTATTTATGTAAAAGGAGAATATTTTTGCATTTATGTGCATTTTTTTACTGAAACGTCCGGAAATACCTGCTTCCAAGAATGAATAATTTGTGTGCTCTGTTATCAATTATCTGCAAGCAGGATAAGAAGAAAACTGCACCAGTTAAGCCGTCGGACATGAAGAGAACCAGGAGGGATCGTGGGGAACTGGAGGATATCATGTTCAAGCTGTTTGAAAGACAACCAAACTGGGCCCTGAAGCAACTTGTACAGGAAACTGATCAACCTGCGGTGCGCCTGTCTTTTCTTTTATTATATCTTCTAGGCCCATTAAAAGATTAGCTGTGCTTCTCATTGCTTAAGGTGCTGTGCATTTTGTTTTGGCTTGCTAGTGGATGTCAAAACATAGATATCAAATCACGACTTATTAGGTAGTTGAAATTGATGCAATGTTGTTTCAGTGGCAGCAGGTCTACATTTCCCTCTTTGCTTTGTGAGCTGTATATTTTGGAATTTTTTGATTGCTAATTCTTATAATGATTGCTGACTATCAAGCAAAGTAAAAATTGATTAGTAGTCACTGTTTAATGTTACAGTGGAGCTCAGGGTACTCACGTTGCAAAATTTGGGTGTTTTCTTTACTGCAGCAATTCTTGAAGGAGATACTGAATGAGCTGTGTGTATACAACAAACGAGGAACAAATCAAGGAACATATGAGGTTAAGCCAGAATATAAGAAATCTGCAGAGGATGCAGGTGCGGATTAATATCTGATAATGTAAGTTATGACCTTTTTAATTTTCCTACAAACAGAAATAACAAACTTGAGAGAGAGAGAGAGGAGGTCGGGGTGTTGGTTAATGCGAAGCACGCATTCAGCTATAGATAGCAAACACACGTAGCTGGAGTGAGGAGTGGGGCTGTTGTATTCTTATCCTGTAGTGCTGAATTCTTTGATATATTTAAGTAGTGCGAAGCGGAATCACTGATTAATTCAATAGGTGAAGACTGCAAAATAACGAAATTTCAATGTACTTTTCTAAAAGCTATTGTTGTAGCCTCTGGTATCTTTATTTTGATTAACAACGTTGTTTTAATTATGATTGAATGGTTTGCCGTGGCTTTACCTGGTCATGCCAGTGTTCACCTCTTAATGCTGATTTGTTTGCGGAATTTCTGGAAATCAGTTTATCTTTTCAATTGGTGCTGGACGTACCTTGCACCTTGCTAAAAAAACTACAAACAAATTTTGGAAGTTGGTAAATATCGTCTTGTCATTTTAAATGAGATTGTCAAACTTGCTTTCGCAACTTGGAGTCTGTAGGGAACTTATAAACTCAAAATCATAAGATTTAAAGACATAATAAAATATTTTTAAAATTTAATTATGTATATAGATATATTAAAATATAACATATATAAAAAAAATAAATAAGATATTTTACAATTTTAACACTTAAAATTACAATAAAAAGATTATAAATGAATCCATTCATTAAAAAGATTAAATTTAATATCCCATATTAAAAAATTATAAAACATAAAATAAATTAGTACAAGTCATCTTATATTTAAATTAATAATACAAAATATACAAATAAATACTATATGAAATGTGTTAAATAATGACTCGTAATAAAAAATAATTGATATTCAGTTTTAGCAAAAGCTTGAAAATTATAAAATCTTGAAAATAATTTCACTGAGTTTGGAGAGTTTAAATGCAATTTTGCTTTGATTTTATATAAAGATTGATTTTATACATTGACTTGTAAAATTATACTAAATCAAAATGGGATTTTAACGATCCTGATTTTATATGGTGTTGGTTCGCCTGATTTTGCCAAAGAAGCACGGAGAGCACGTTTGAGAGATACTTTTTTTTGTTCCAATATCTGTTAAGATAATCGATATCGCAAGATAAGGGAGATATGTTTATTTCCTGAGTTTCATCTTCTATACAAGCAAGCGGGGGAAAGAATTCTCATCATTGTCCCTATTTTCAATGTCTGCTATTTCATCCAGCAATTTGATATGTGCATAAGTTCACCTGGAAAATCTACATTCCGTTTACACTATTTTCCGATTTATTAATTACAGCGAATCCTTTCATTTGTTACAAGCGTAATGTGAATGTGGGAAATTTTCAAGTTGGAATGCGACTTTCTAATTTGGTGGCATTATGCCCTATAGCCAATATGACAAAATAGTTGAATTGATCAATAGTGCGTTCATATGCGTAATGAGTAGTAGATCGGATAATCTCAAAGTATCAGCAAATGTACCTTGCCAAAATTCGTTAGGCCTGAATATTTCGATGCTTGTCGTAAGCCACTTTAACAACACCTGGTAACTATTATGTAGTTAAGTAAAGACAGATGACACATGTTGTCCAGCATCTATAAATACACGGCAGTAGTGCAAATAGGGGAAAAATTCTATACTAATATTGGATTCATATTTGAAAAATATAATAAAGAAGTACATAACATAAATGTTGAGAAATATTTTTACATTTGGAAAAAACCGAAGAGTCCATAACTAATTCTTATCAACAGTTATGAATGATGACTAGTTTGATGGGACAAAAAAAAGTTAAATATATTTGCAGAAATTTCATCTGAAAAGCATGGAAAATTTTTTAAAAAAATATTTGGGCATAATTTACATGAAAAAAAAATTAAAAAGACAGTTATATTTTAAAAAATACATGTAAAAAAAGAGTTATAGCAAGGTTTTATAATCCAGCAGAGGTAGACAGTCACTTATCAAAGGTTGAACTAGAACCAAATTCAATTAGAATATAATTAAATTAATAATTTAATATTATATATTATATCAAAATATTATATAAATATATGAATTTAGTAATAAATATAAAATATTTTATTAATAAAATTTCTAAATGAAAATTTTTATATATATATAATAATTAACAAACATGAAATAAATATTTTAATTATTTAAAAATAATAAATATCATTTTACTACATCAAAAGATTATACATTATGAAATAATTGAAATAATACCAATTTTAATATTAATATAACAATTTTGAATAAATTAATTTTAATCTTCTATAATAATCTATTATTTTTCAAAAATTTATGAGGTTATATTATGATCATTTTTATAATAATTTTATTACTTTTAAATTCAAAAATTTGTTAATTTGGTTTGGTTTCAATTATTTGAATAGACGAATTGAAACCAAACCAACTCTCTTGATTCCATACTGATTGGGAACTAGGAAATTGTTTATTTGGTCTAATTTTGCAAATTATATCATGGATCCGGGTCCATGTTACTTCATGCATCAAGAATTAAAATGCATTGTTTCATTAAATGTCACACGTGTGACTTATGTACATTGGTTATTAATTGTATGTATATTTAATATTGTGTTGTGTGTACATTGATATTGATATGCATGTACATTAGTGTTGAACTGCATGTATATTAGTGTTGAACTACATGTACGTTAAACTACATGTACATTTAAATCCATAAATAGATCAATAAAAGGAGCAATGCAATTAAGAATAATACAGTTCAAAACTAACTGAACAATGTACATAAAAGAACAATTTATATCAACAAAATTTTTTAGAATTTGTTGCATTGTTACTAAACTATCAATTCAAAATTAATATACTTTTCATTAATCTATTTTATGAATTTCAATGTATATGCAGTTAAGGGCCAATGTGTATATTGTTTAATATCAATATATATGCAATTCAAACTAATGTACATACAGTTAAGAAATAATGCAGTTCAAAACTAATGTATTAATGTACATGCAGGAATAATGTATATTAATAAAATTTTTTAGAATTTGTTACATTATTACTAGAGTATCAATTTAAAATTAATGTACTTTTTCATTAATTTATTTTATGAATTTCGATGTACATGTAGTTAATGACTAATATACATATAGTTTAATATCAATGTATATGCAGTCCAAAACTAATGTACATGTAGTTAATGAACAATGCATTTCAAAATTAATGAATAAATGTACATGCAATAACAATGTATATCCACAAAGTTTTTTAGAATTTTTTATACTGTTAGTAGAGTATTAATTAAAAACTAATATATTTTTCATTAATTTATTGTTTGAATTTCAATATATTTATAGTTAATAATTAATGTATGTGCTATTAAGATCAATGTATATGCAATTTAATATCAATATACATATAATTTTATTCTTTTAAAAAAAAATGACATGTATGACACTTAAATAAAAAGGTGCATATTGACCAAATTTATATTGCAAGATGTACATAATATATGTATTGGTCTAATTTAGCCCCGTTTAGTTTCGGGCTAGTTATGGGACAAAATCAAATTTTTGTCGGGGCTAGATCAGTGTGAATCATACAAATATTTAATTTTTATAAAAGATAACATGCTAACTTATCCTTTTTTTTTTATTTTATTTTGTCTCAAATCATTTTTACCATACACCTATTTATTTTATTTTATTTCTGAGAATAAGAAAAATAAATTCTTTTATATGAGAATCATAAATTGCATATGTAATTATATGTAAGTAAGATCACTTAAATATCTTTTAAATATGAGAGTATTTTAAAATTATGAATATAATTATAGTTACTGATAATATAATAGAAAAGACGCACATGAATGTATCTCTAATAGAATCAAACAAAATACTGTTATTGATTGATTTACTTTATCTCTTATGGAATGGAATGCTTCATTGTCATGATAAAAATAAATGATACCAGAATGATCATATGACAAATTTGATTGAAAATGGAGTTATTACCTACTAGTAGCATATAAAGTGGAGTTCTTGATGCAATATCAAATACATTCTTGAAGATTTGAAGGGTTCAAATTCAAGTATGAAGTTTTGAAAAAGATGAACAATACTTAAGAGTTTGTGCCATGTATGGTCAAAAAATTTTAAGTCAAGATGAAGATTTGTTAGGATTATGCTCAAATTCCCAATGAGAATCGACAATAAATTTTTGCTATTTTATATAGAAAAATGGAGGATTATTATTCTATTTTAGAGTTATTTCTAGTTAATTTTGAAATTTTACTGGGATAAGATTAAAGAGAAACTCTCTATTGTAGAAGAAATTATTTGAGATTGCTTATTAATGTAGGGAGCTTTTACTTAAAGCAATAAGACTTTTGCCAATTATTAATATAAAAGATTTGAGTATAAGAGAATAAAACTCGTATTTATTATCATGGAACCTTTGCTCATTATAGGTAAATGCCCCTTGACCCATGATAGTTAAAGTAATGAGTAATATAGTTATGTTTACAAACTACTTTATTTACTATGAATAATATGAATATATAATCATGCGTAAATGAAGTCTTTTGGGTGTAGTAAATTGATGAATATTAAAGTGCTTTAAACTTATGAATATAATTATAATTATTGATGATATAATGAAAAATGATACATATGAATATATTATCATTTTGTTTGTTTTATTTCTTGTAAAATTATAGGTTTTTCAATCAGAACCAAAATAATATAAATACGTAACAGTGAGAAATATCGTTCAAAATGAGAATCGGTACGATAATGAAATAATTATGGCTGATTAGAGTTTATAGGGTTGGCCGCTAAATTAAGCAGCACATACGTATTCAATAATTCAGAAACCCATGATTGCATCGCCACTTTTTCTTTGAATATCAGTATTATTTCCATTTGCTTGGTAAATGCGACATGCCAATTCTAAAGTCAAATTATTCCTTCGGTTATACTCATTCCAGGTCTTCAAAAGGAGAATTGATCTCCATACAAAGTGCTCGTCTCATAATCAGATCAACTTAATCTCTTGGCTGTCTGATTAATATTTTACATGCTAGTAACTTCTCAAAAAAAAAAACCTGCTAGTATAGATAAAAAAAATTTGAGTGGCTTTTTCTGTAATTACGTTGGAAATTTTTAAAATAGATAGTTTTTTCTTTTTTGAACTTGAACTCTGAGCATCTTGTCCTATATGTAAAATAATAAATTGATGACTGAATGAAAAAGCGATTTCTAATCGAATTTATAATTAACTACTCTTTTCATCCATAAAAATAGATTTACATTTTTTTTTTCATTTGTTCCAAATTATAGATCTGTTTCTTTTTGAAATTATACTTTGTCTCTTCCTTAATATATGTTGTTTAACAAAAGAGTTTTTATTCCTTAATATATAACGTTTTATAATTATTTATAAACATTACTTAATTTTTTTCAACTCTATCATTTTCATTCTCCATAATACTTGATAACACCTATTAAATATAATTTTTAATTTATATGCAAAAACCTTAAATGACATACATTAAGAAATAAATGGAGTAATTAATTTCTTAGTTTTCTAATATGTTCTTATTTAATGTGTCCTATAATCAACACATATGAACTATCAATATTTAATTTTATTTAATATGTCTTATTATCAACACATATGAACTATTAAAATTTAATTTTAGTTGGAATAATATGAAGTACTCTATTTAATGTAAGTTTACACCAGGGTAAAACTATGGCGCCGAATACTAATAATTTGATATCGATACTGAATTGTAACTGTTATTAATGATGTTGTAACCCAACATCTACAAAATGTAACTCAGAATTATATTCTTATAATCAATACTATTTGAGTCATATTGAATTGTATCTAGTATTAATTATTTTGTAATTCAAAATCTACAAAATGTAACTCAAAATTAGATTCTTGCAACTAATATTATTTGATTTATACTGAATTATAACTAGAATTAATGATTTCGTAACCCAAAACTACAAAACGTAGCTCAAAATTAAATTTTTGTAACAAATAATATTTGATTAATTTGAAATATCTCTAAATGTAATTTAGTGCATATAAAATGTAACTATTGATATTTGAAATATAACTTAATACATTTGTATTAAATCATTCTTATAATTTTCATAATCAAAATTTTAGTATATTATATGTCATTTAATATCATAACTCAAAATCTATAATATGTAATTTATCACTAAATTTTTGTAATAAACACCACTTGATTAATTCGAAATATTGTTAAATATAACTTTATGCATATAAAATGTAACAATTGACATTTTGAAATATAAGTTAACATATTATTTTTGTATTAAATTATTCTTATAATTTTCATAATTAGAATCTTAATAGATCATACATCATCTAATATTATGTATTATAGTTTTAATTAATACTAGTTATGGGAGTATGATTATTTTAATATCAACCATTAGATATAATAATAAATAAAAAAATATGTTATGTATACTCTAGATAAATTATAACAGTTATATTTTGAATTGTAACATGTGATATATAACTAGTATATGGCGCTAACTAATAATTAATATTCATAAAATGTAGCATATGATATATAAAATGTAGCTTTAATATATAACAAGAAACTATCACTTTTTGTAATTTTTATTTTATAAACCCAAGTTGTAATTAATTTTTTAAAGAAATATAATTCAAATATTTAACTAATAATATAATATAAGTAAAGTGCATAAGAACTCACCTAATTAAGGGGTTCATTCTAAATTTTTATCTAAAAATATTTATTATTATAGTAATGTATTATTATAGAATTAGTTGTAATATAGTCATTATCCCAACTTGATGACTGAGTTAATAATTTCATAATTTATATGACTTAAATGAGTCATAAAATTACTTATGTTTTATATTGTGTAACTAATTTATTGAAAATAACTATAAAGATTTTATTTTTATGTAAAGTGAAAATTGTTTTTCTGTTAATTTACTCACAATTTACTTTAACTAACTAATTTATTGGAAAAATAATAAATTAATTTTTTTTATAAAGTGAAATAATTTTTCATTAACTTAAATGCACTTTATATTAAGTAACTATTGGAGGAAAAAAATAAAATTTTTAATTTTTTATGAAGTAAAGTAATTTTTTTAATATTATGTTTCAAATAATGTATTTTAGTAAACACTTTATGAAAAATGATAAAGTAAAATGATTTTCTATTAAGTTATACGCAATTTGTGTTAAGTCTTTATTTTATAAAAAATAATGTCTTTCTTTTTGTAAAGTGAAATTTTTTTTTGTTAAGTTATTGACAATTATGTTAAATATACTTTGTACAAACAATAACAAAATTATCATTTTCTTGTAAAGTGAAATGATTTTTTTGTTAAGTTATATACACTTTATATCAATTATTATATGGAGAAACTTTTAATTTTCCGTAAAGTGATTTTTTTGTTTAGTTACTGGCAATTATAATAAGTATATTTTGCAGAAAAATAATAAAATTATCATTTTCTTGAAAAGTAAAATGATTATTTTCATTAAGTTATAGACACTTTATATTAATTATTATATGAAAAAAGTTTTTTTTTAGTAAAGTGAAGTAATTTTTTCATTGTATTGCAAATAATGTACATTAAATAACTAATTTACGAAAAATGATAAACGTATCTTTTTTTTGTAATATAAAATAATTGTTCCACTAAGCACACTAAAACTGCAGTAAATAATTACTTTATAAAAAATAAAATTTCATTTATTTTTTGAAGAAAATTTTTTTTTGTTCAGCTAGTTAAATATTATGTTAAGTATACTTTTAAAAAAAACATACTATTTTCTTGTGAAGTAAAATATTTTTTCATGCAGGTATAGATGTTTTATATTAAGTAATTAAATTATGGAAAAATCTTTAAAGTGTTTTTTTTTTGTGAAGTGAAGTTAATTTTTCCATTAAGTTATAAACAATTTATGTTAAAGAACTATTTTATGAAAAATGATATAATTATCTTTTTTGTAATATAAAATAATTTTTTATTAAGTAAATTGCAATTATATTATTAAGTAAGTACTTTAAAGAAAAAATTATAAAATTCACTTATTTTGTAAAGTAAATAAATTTTTTCTGTTAAATTACTCAACTATTATGTTAACTAGTTTGCAAAAAAAAAAAAACTTATCATTTTCTTGTAAAATAAAATATTTTTTTCATTAAGTTATAATATACTTTCTATATTAAGTAATTATAGATCAGAAACCCATTAAATTTTTTTTTGTGAAGTGAACTAAATTTTTCATTAAGTGATAAATAATTTATGTTAAGTAAATAATTTATAAAAAATAATAAAATAAAAATAAAATTTTGTTGTAATTTAAAATAAATTTTTATTTAGTAACTATCGTTACATTAAGTAACTACTTTATAAAAAAACTATTAAAATTTTATTTATTTTGTAAAGTGAAAGAATTTTTCTGTTAAATTATTTATACATTATGTTAAGAACACTTTATAGAAAAATAATGAACTTATTCTTTTCTTGTGAAATGAAATGATTTTTTCTGTTAAGTTATAAATACTCTATTAAATAATTTTTATGAAAAATGTTTAAATTTTTTTTTGTGAAATTGACGTTTAAAGTTTTTTTTTTGTGAAATTAAGTAAAATTTTTTATTAAGTTATAAATAATTTATATTAAGTAACTGATTTATAGAAAATGTTAAAATTATCTTTTTCAATATAAAATAAATCTGTTTCCTAAGTAATTATGAAAACAAACTTAAAGTTTTTATTTATTTCGTGAAGTGAACAAATTTACTTTTATTAAGTTGCTCAGACATTATGTAAGTTACAAAAAAAAGTATAAAAACTGTAATTATGTGTAACAATTCAAATAAAATTTGAAATTATTATTTAATATGATTAAATAAACGAAAAAACTTATAACTTTATAAAAATAAAATAATCACTACATGGGGTTTGTCATTCGAGATCATAAAGGGGATGTTATCATGGCGGGTGCAAGAAAAATGCAGCTTTCATTGGTGTTGTTGCAGCTGAGGGTTATGCACTTCGTTGGGCTCTCGAGGTGGCTAGAGAGACGAGTATAAGGGGTCTTGCTGTAGAGGGTGATTGTAAGGTAGTCATGGATGGGATTAATAAAGGAGGGATTCCGGCTCAGTAAAATATATTTGGTTAAATAACATGTGTTAATTTTATATTAACTATATCAATACAGTATTTAAATATTCTGTATATTAGAAAAAGCCTTTATATTAGGAAAAATATAAGTATAATTAATTGTTTTAACTATATTAACTAAATTTTCTTAATCTATATGGAAATAGAAATAAGTCTATTTTTATGGAATGGAGAGAATATAATATAATCTCTATAAGCCAAGTTGTTGTTTTGCGCTTGTGGAGCATAGTATATGATCAATTATCATTTATAAACCTTTCAGACGTAACCAAAGAAAAAAAAAAATCACTAATCAAGCATACATTTTCATGAAGAGGCACTAAGGCAAATTAAGCAATCCAGAAACTGTAAATGATAATATCATGGCATTGTAGTGGAGGTTGATTTCAAGCAGACGCCTATATACACAGCACAGGGTAATAATCTTCACGTTTAAGACAAAATTTGGGGACTAATTTTGTGCCTGTGATAACTAAGTAATTGCATGGTATTCGTCATGGAATCACCACTCAAGCCAAGCAACCTGATCTCCTCTCCTATTGAAAGCGAGATGTCTCAAATCCATCGGGAAAACTTAATTGAGTGGATATTGAATGCAAGCACTAAAGCCAGAGATGAGTCTCTTGAATATTGCGAATGGCCTTTAATTGATATTATGTGTCGCCCACTGATCCTACTTGTCCGACCCACGCGAGAGATGGGATCTTGAACATGACCAACTAGGAATCTTCTTTGTCACCTTTGGAAAGATTTTCTTTCAATTTTTTCTCAAAGATTCCAATGCTATCTATCTTCTCCAACATAAATGACTGTGCAGTTGAACCATTGAGACCAAGTTCGCTACCTTAAGATGACTTTGCTTTGGGGGATACCCCAGCCCGGGGACCCTTTACAAGTGGTGCAAATTTAAAGGGGAATGGTAACGGAGACTTTCTCATTCCCATGGTTGATGAGTTCAATAAACGAAGAGAGATAAGGAAAAAAGAAAGGGAAGAGTTCCAGAGATGGTTTTGATTGGGTATAGTAGGCAAGATTGGTCCCGCCATATGTTTAAGATATCTCCAATATTCGTGGATCGAACATGCGTATCCGTAATACACATCCTTGAAGATAAGCATGTTATATAATTTCTTATTGGATCTTTCTGTTCTTGTTATATTATAATTCGAGGCCCTGAAATCATTAGCCATGAGACTAGTGCGCATGTGTTTCTGTTTATTTGTAGGCTGTATACAATGCTGCAATAGATGGAGACGGCTTTGATCCTGTCTAGCCAGTTTCATCGTCATATAGGG
The DNA here is from genome assembly GCA_949677035.1 of Omphalea diandra. Classification (NCBI taxonomy): domain Eukaryota; kingdom Viridiplantae; phylum Streptophyta; class Magnoliopsida; order Malpighiales; family Euphorbiaceae; genus Omphalea; species Omphalea diandra. The sequence goes on along the minus strand of CATIWR010326774.1, from coordinate 63,676 downwards.
TTATTTTACGGGGTTCTATATTTTATGGATGTCTCCTAGCTAGGTGTTGGAATCCACTGTTTTTGAAATTAATTATACCCTAAAGCAGACAGATGAAGAACATAAGCTCTAAATTTCTTTTGCTGGCAATCACATATTTGGGCGGTCAGTTGCGGACATTTGAGAGAGACTTGCGACTATGGCTAGCCATTTTATATTTCTTTGTAGCTAGCTACATATATTAATAATGGCTGAGTTTTCTTTCCTATGCATTGTCCTTTCCTCTATAGAAGCAAGCATAACGTATATACCCTCGACAAAAGTCAATAATTGTCAATAACATATAACAACGATCACGTAAATCAGTTGGTAAAGAGATCTTTACAATAAAAAGTCGACAACGTGCATTCTAGTTTAATCAAATGTTTCAAATTTGATTCCTAGATGTGCAACCACTTAAAATTTAATAGGGAGAGCTTTACACAAAAATTAAAATTTCATAGTATTTTTTTCATCTTTATTTAACAATTTCCAAAATAAAAAAAATCACTGGCATAATACTAATGGTTTTTTTATTAATCATTTTATTTTTTAATACTAATTGACATTTAAAAGAGAAAGAGGTATGATTATGAAGGAAATAAAAATAAAACAGATAATAAATTAAAAAGTGCTTGAATTACATATTAATTGAAGGATCAAGATAGTGGAACCGCTACAAATTATTAAAGTGAGTTCATATATATCTCTCACTTTAGGAAGAATATTAAGGCATAGCAACATGAATAAAAAGCAAGCACAAGCCGTAAAGGAAGAAAATAAGAAGCATAGAATACAATCAGAGCAATTTAGTCAAATTTTATAACTCGTTTAAGTGGAAAACGTAATGATAAAGAAGGGGTTTCTAGTCAAAAAGGAGGAGTTGGATCGAGATGGATGCATAATAGATTGATAAAAACCTTTTTTAGGTAGAAGGCTAATTAAGTAAACAGCACTGGGTAGCTCTCTTATGCATTGAAGTTAAATGAACCTATCTAATCATGTTGGGTCTCTCATGGAAAAAGCTGAGGCATGTGGAATTATTTTTCACCAAATATCCATGTCTTAACCTCTCGTGTAGTGATGGGTATGGTGGGTGGAATCACTTTAAGTACTAAAGAGCCAAACAAAAAAGCAATAAAGAAGAAGACCACTAGTAAGTTTTATAAGCTAGTGAAAGAAAACTCAAAAGAGCCAACCCACATAGAGCTAGAGGGATCTTTCCAAAGCAAGTTAACTGCTGGTTTGGTTCATTATAAAGGAAAATCTGAATCTCACTGCCATTTATCAATGCTAAGACACGAGTGGTACATATATATTTGGCCTCATCACTTTGAATTTTTTCAATTAAAAGGTTTGGAATTCAAATTCTAAAAGGTTTCTTTTTTCATTTTTAAATAAATTTCAACACAAAAATACAATTTTCTTATGTTCACTCGTATTCCATGTTTAACGGCTTTGTCTAACAAGGATGTTACCGGTATTTTAGAACCCTTAGCCTCAGTTTGACTCATTTCTCAGAGAAAAATTAATAATTTTTAAGCAAAATGAAATTTTCTTTACAAAGAGGAAACCATTTTTTAAAAAAAAGATTTTAAACTTAAAAAATAATTTATAAATTAAGAAATCACATAAACAAATATCCATTATGCTTTTCACTTTCACTAATCTTTTGTTTATTAACCATTAGTTACCAGATGAATTCTACAATGGTGGATCTAATAATGACATCAACTAACGTAGTCTAATACAATGATGAATAATAGTTTTCATTTAATCTATCGGTATCTAATCCTATCTTATTTAATGTGAAAATAATTTTTATCTAATCCAATAGTGAATTACTAATTACGACATTTTAGTATAATAATGTAAACGATAATATAGTTTTTATCTAGTTACCAATTACTAATGAGAATCACCAGTAATCGATGGTAACTTCTTTAATTTATAATTTTGATGTATATTTTATATTTGGGAATAAGTGGTAAAATAAAATTTCAATTTAAATATTTTTATAATTTGATAAATGAAAAAAATTAATATCTTTTAATGTGCGTCAAACACAATAAAAAATTGACTATTATTTTTCATAATTGAAAGAAAAATAATAAAAAAATAAATTGTTTTCTCAAAAAAATTTATTTTAGAAATCATTTCCGTTGATAATTTATTTTTGCCAAGTAAAATGAGAAGGGCGGATCTCTGATATGGCTAAAGGAACTATGGCCTCCTAAACATAAAATATTTTCCATAATATAATGAAGAAATTTTGAAATTTTTTTATAGTAGATAATTTTAGAAATATTAGCCATCAAACTTTTTCTATTAATTAAAATTTTACAAAATTCATCATGTAAAGTTTGTTGAAAAAGTTAGTGTAAATGAATGGATAAAGATTAGAGCTTCAGAGTTAAAATTAAATTTTAGATGAATTTTTTATTGCTAAAAGGTTAGAATAAGTGATCCATATTCTTTTTAACTATTTATTATATTTTTTTAATGTCGAATTATAACAAAAATACTAATGATATTTTGCTAGTTCCATCAATTTGTAAGGTAAAGCAAGTGACAATCAAAAGTTTGATTGCACTTAAAGGAAACTATTGAAATTATAATTAATATCTCACATCCAAAAACAATAATTTATATAATATTTGACAACAACCCTCAAAAGTTTGGAGTTTTAAATTAAATATGAGTGTGACTAATAATAATTCTTAAAATCCAATCAGAATACATTATTGATTGGATGGATAATTGGAATTTGTTGGTAATGTGAAGCAATTCAACTCGAATGAACTTTGCCATGTAGATAAAATCTTTTCAGCCTTCCGTTGCTCGGTATGTGTTACCACATAAAGTTTTAGCTTCACAATTATTAAAATTCGAATTATCATCTTTCACGTTACACGTGTACCAATTATTATCTTAGAGGTGTTTAGTTGTAATTTAATATTTTCATTCAAAATTATTTTTCAAGTTATGTAAATTTTTGACTAAATAATTTCAGAAATATAAAATTTTTGTGTTTGATTAAATATAAATTTTTTTAGAGAATTTAAAATTATTGTATTTAGTTATATATAAAATAGTTGAAAGAAATTAACTTCAATTGCTTTCATATCTCTAATGCAATTTTATTTTTTATTTAATTAATTTACATAAAAAAATTTTATACAATGAAATTTATCATAGTGATCAATTCAATGTGAAATATAATTATAATATAATATAATATAATTGTAATATATAATATTACAATACATAATAAATATAATATTATAACTAATATAATTTAATATAATTTACAATTAACATTAATATAAAATATAGAATATTAAAATATAATATAATATACCAATAAAATAATATTACAAATATTATAATATATTATATATTATACTATAATTAATAAATATTATTCAAAGTACTAAAAATTGTAAATTTATCATGGTGATCTTTCCAATATAAATATTATTCAATTGTGCTAAATAATTATTCTATTATTTTAATAGTACTAATAACATACTAAAGATTCAAAATATATAGTTTATGATAATAAAAATTTTAAAAAAATCTAAAAATGATCTAATTACTCAATAAACTAATAAGAGATTGTAATTTTTAATTGTTCTATAATCATTTTAATTAAAATCAAATGATGACTTATATTCTTAATTAATTTTGATTAAAAACAAATATATAAATTTTAATTTAGTAAATAAAAATACATATGAGGTTACATATGTCTATATATTACATTAATGAAAGGTATATTTATCAATATACAATTATATAATTTTCAATAGCTATGAAAAAATAACTTTTACAACTCTTAGGATGATAAAATCTTTTAGAAAAAAGATGATAAAATAATTTTCTATGTAGATAAAAAAAATAATAATGAAATCCATAGGTTCAAAGATATAGATTTCTTAGACATATAATATTTTCATGCAAATCACATATCAAAATTTAATTTTTGTAAGTTACTTTCCCTTTAAAATCCAACAAACAAACCCCGCTAATTACAAAAATTTTATCAGTTGCTACTATCACTTGGCAGTAATGTATACTGTCACTTATATCTACAGCCCGATTTGCGTTAAAAATGTCTGGTAAAAGAGCATCCGTTTAATGGGAGAAAAGGTGCATGAATCAGCTTCTTCTAGAGTTAAATGAAAATGGTCCAGCATAAAAAGAAATCTTATAAACGATCACCACCCTTTTCATATATATATTTTTTTTATATTTTCATTTAAGCTATTATCAATTATTTTTTCTAAGTTAAAAATGAGATTACTTCATTTTTAAATTTCTCTTTATTTTCTAAAATAAATTTGGAATTTAATAAATTTTAAAATATAAACTCAAATTTAATTAATTTATACTCTTTTAGATAAAATTTTATTAATATCTATATATTTTTATTATTTATTTTTATATGAGAATTATCAGATCATCCCTTGTGAATATGTATATTTCCTTAATAGAATTTTTGTTTTTTTATACCCTTTGAAATTCTAGAGATGCAGTTTTAAATAGTATCTTTTAACTTTTTTCTCAAATATTCATAACATCTAGCTTGCTGAAAGGTATTAAAGTCAAATTATGATTGACAATAATCACTAAATATGACACATTTATTAAGAGGTAAATTATTTTATTTTATCACTTCGATTGAGTACTGATTTTTTATTATTTGAAAAAACAATATGTTATATTTTTTTGATCTATTAGTTAATATATACATTTTATTTATAAATAAAAGCCATATTATTTCCTAAAAAAATTGGCTAAACCTAATCTATTCTAGTGATACACCTACTTAGTGATGCTTTTTGGAAGTATGCACAAGTGTTTATTTTCTGAAAATTATTTTTATAAATAAACGGCTTTAATTTCTTAAAAAAAAAAAAAAAGACATATTGAAGAATCAAAAACATATAACTTATAAACGTCCAATATGATTTGATGGACGTGAATCTTTAACTTAATGATATTAAAACCATTTAATTCAAATCTTAATTGTAATTAAATTAATTTTGGGGGAAGGGAATATTAAAAAGGGGTATAATCTGATGCGATCGCAAAATGGTAGATTAGAACTAAATCTCAAGGTGTGTGTGTGAATGGGTGGTCAATAGTTCAAATATCTTTATCAGCTACATGACATGCTCTGTGAATCTTCGAGAATTAGCAATCTATAGGTTAAAGCAAAGTAAAAGCAACAACTCCACATGCTTCATATGGCTTTCAATAAAGGTTTCTGAATTTTTGTTCATTAATTACCATTAACGACCTGAAGAATTGTTTTTCTTTTCAAAAGACCGACATTAAATGTACAAGTAATGTAAGTTACCCCTCTATTTTCATTAATCGAGTATGAAAATTGTAATCCAAAATATTTTAGAACAGAAACTAACAATTGCATTTATAATTATAAGAAAGAAAAATTTAATAATACATAATTCAACTAAAGACTAAACTCACATATATGAGTCTTTGAAAAATACCCAAACAAAGAAAAGTGTCCTTAAAAAAAAAAAAAAAAAAAAAAAAAAAAGAAAAGGAAGATGCTGGTCAGGTCCAGCTGGGGACTAGCATATAAGTTAACACCTCCACAAGGTGATACAAATTGGGTTGTCCCTTTATCTTTGTTCAATGTTAAATCCATGTCATATTGACTGACTAAATGGTACCCAATATGCAATGTTGGGTTCACCAACAGCCCACTCATCACTATTAAAGTAGTAGTAAGGGCTCAAATTCGATCAGTTATTATTGACGTGTTCATATAATTGTTCACCAAACAAGAAACACAAACAAATAAACCTTTCGATATGAAAAGATCCGTTTATGAATTATACAGGTATCAAAAGGGCATTTTTAGGCCCTTTTCAGCTTTTAAATGTGATATTATTAGGTAAAAATCGCAATTAAGATTCATATTATCTGGAAAAAGGAAAGCTAACACATTGAAGGTGACTTAACACCATCAACCAATATTGTGATGGAAATCATCCATATTCCATCCAGCCAGCTTACCCATGCAAAATTGCAAATCAATGAGAACACAAAAACCTGAGGTTGTCCTCAAAGTGCTCAACATTGTGTTAGGGCGTGAGGGATACCATTCTAGAATTTATTCAACTTGTTCATCATTCTTTTTCACATAATATTCAAGCCTTCGAGTCTTAATCATGGATGCTTAACTTGGCCAGTCAAAATTTCTCTTTTTTTTTTTAACCATGCATGCATGTAATAAGATCACTCGAATAATGCATATAGAAGATTTTTTTTTTTTTGGGTAAACAAGTTATCACTATAATTAATATGATGGAAAGGAAAAAAAGAAAAGAAAAGAAAAGAAAAACATTATTATTGGTATTAAGATGCATTAAGAGATGCTAGCTGCATGCGGTGCCTCATGATTAATTAAGCTGGTTCTATTTACCAACTAAATCCAAGTCCAAATTAGACTCGACGGCCCGAACATCAGCTGTTGACTGCCGCTAAATTATAATCAAACTCTAATCCATTTTCACAAGTAGTCACAACAAATTCTCTCTTCCATTTTCCAATACCATCTCGACCATAAGGCTTAATTTTATGGGGAGAAAGGTCTGAAGCTCATATCTTATTGGGTGAGATGACTTATGCGATTGGTTGCTCATATATATTAAAGCTTGGATTGTTGGGACTCCAATCATCTCTATCAGAGTTTGATTTGGCACAGAATTATCCAAGAATGATGCAGAGTTTTTTATGCTTTCCAAACAAATTGAAGGACTTTTTTAAAACCGATGACATCTTTAATCAATTTGTTCCTAAGCAGAAATGAAACATGATGAGAAATAAGAAATTGAGGGATTCGAAACACCACATGCTTGGACTGAGCTAATCAACACAGCATGGTTGCGTTGCGTATGGATATGAGATCTCCCAGAGGTACGATTTATGGAACCATACCCTTGCTGTCAGTATGCCACGTGTCCATACTGCACATGTAATGTTGGTGTCGCCATTCACAATTGGCAAGCCCATATATAACCACGCACAGTGATCCTTTTCTATATTTGCTGCTAAATAAAAAAGAGCAATTACTTATAATCACTGTTATTAAGGTGGTAGTTGGTTTTAAGCCCAATTTAAGTTTGTTGAATATGAATATTCTCTCGCATGCTATATTTAGAGCTGGTGTCTTTCTAGTTTGTCTATATATACAAATAGAATTATATACGGTTCTCAGAAGCTCCAACAAATTGAAATCAAAACAATCTTTCTACTTTATCTATATATACAAGTAGAATTATATACGGTTCTCAGAAGCTCCAACAAATTGAAATCAAAACAAGGACGATAATTACAACCGAAATTCAAATCCCATGTTTGGGTTTACTTTTCCATTTTTCTAAGTATAGTAACTTAAAGAAAAGAAAAGAAAAGTTATGCTCAAGAAAAAGAGAGGCTAAAGCAAATTGAAATTAGAGTCAAAACATTAGTCGACTCAAACATCGATCAGATACAGGCTTTGAAGATTCTCTCGTGCAAAGAAAATCTTACACACTAGCTGTCAGGTATGTACTTATGTGAACCAAAAGAGAATGAAGCTTGCCAAATGCAATTAAGATCCCAACTGGATTGGTCAGGGTGGTGTCCGACTTGGTTCAGGCAGGCCGAGTCAGAACCACGCACAAACTCCTCTTAACGAGACACAGGCCAGCTTTTGTTATTATCACTATTATTTTTTTTGTTAGTTATATTTAATACTATTAATTATTTTTGGATTAATTTAATTCTGAGATTGAGTTTTAACTTTTTAAAGTGTTGAAAAATAATTCAATATCACTCCATCCGTAAAAAAAAAAAAAAAAATATTGAAACGACTCTAGCATTGGTGAGCCAAGCTCATGTATCATTGAAACATATGAAATTATAAAGTATATTGGTGTCAGCTAAAAACGCTTTCTAAAGATGAAAAGGCTAAATATATTCTTGCTGGGCATGAGGCCTCCTTTTTTGAAATTAAGAATGATGGTGGTCTCAATGGAGGGGGGGCAACATGTCTCTTAAAGCAAGGTTATTTGATATGAGAAAAAAACATCCAAATTTCAGCAGACTTTAGGAGTGGGAAAACCGTAGTGGAAACACTTCATTAGGTCCCTTAACTGGAAAAAAAAAAAAAAAAGAAGTCAAATTCTTATACAAATTAATCATCAAATAAACTCCCCTTTAATCCCACTTCATTAGCATTTTTAAAGTTCTTGTGCTATTGCAGTCTATAGCACCCAATAAAGCACCGGAAATAAAAAGATGGATTCCTCCTGTTTTCTGGTGCCTTTTCTTCTTTCCCTTTTATATAATACCATATGCATAATGTTGCCCTCTCCCTTCCCTACCAAATTGAGATACGACTTTCCTCTCCCTCGAAAAATTTTAATGGTGGGCCTTCGTCCATTTTCTCTTTTCTTTTGGTGCTAATGGTGAGCCCTCCTTTTAAAAGAAGGCTTTCATCCATGGATCTTAACCTTCTATTTGATTGCTCATTTCTTTAACAAAATGAATCTGATTTTGTTTCTCTACAGTTGTTTTCTTTTTTCTTTAATTTTCATTTCCACTGAAGTTTGGACTCACGGATTCTAGCATTAATGTATAAAAAGCTCATAATTCTACTCTTAACTCCACTCTAGATCGTATTTCGGTAATATCTCAAATAGATACAAAAATCAATTGAATCTATAAAATTATATACAATTTATCAGAATTTTCTAAAAAAGAAAAATCAAAATTTACGCAATAGACATCTATTAAATTTAAATACTTGACATATTTCTTATTCTCAAATCCACACATAATGCACAATGATAATATCCATTTCATCTGCTAAGAAAATTTGTGATATGTATATATCGGAGTCAACCTGATAATATTACGTAAGTTATTTTTTTTAATACTTTTGACCATATTGGTTTAAAAATATTTATATTTTTTACCTGAAGAAAAGGAGAACGGAACTTAGGATTTTAAGATAGATTATTCGGCAAATTACAAAGATATGAAAACATATTTCCATATAAAGAATCATGTTCGATTTTTTTTTTTTTGTTTCAAGTAGAAAAAAACTCCAGAAATTACAATATGGAATGGCAAAAAGAATATATAATTAGCCTAGACAATTACAAAAGAAAAACGTAAAACAAATTATTAGTGTAGGTAAGGTAGGAGGAATGTGGTGGGCTTGAAGGGGTTTGATCGGGGAAGAGAACGCATTAGGTACCCACACTCCCCTCGTGCGCGCTATCTATCAATGGCGGCTCATCCCTTCAATTATCATCATTAATGGCATGCATCCAAAATAGTACCCGTAGATCATACTCTCTCTTTCTTTTATTTACACTCGCTATTATATCGTAGTCGTGAGTTAGTAGATAGTGCGATTGGGATGTCGTGTCAGCTTGATTGAAATTGAATTGAATTGAATAGAAGAAAACTGTGGGAGACAACCCAAAACATTTAAAGGGCTATCAACAGTTGACGCGACATCTTTTAATGGTCCTTTTGTGGGACCCTTACTAAGGAAACTAGGGCCCTCTTGTGGGCCAAGACCTTCCACATTATACACCCTCCAACTATATTTATACCATCAGCTCCTCCTTTGCGCTCCACAACTTCAATCCCCGTCACCTATTTTCTTTCTTAGTATTTTACATCATCATCTTGGGTTTGTGCTTAATTCAATGGCTGATACTGGAGGTTCGGTCTCTTCAAGGAGAATGTGGTGTTCAGTTCCTGAAAGATTTCAACTGCACTTGGCCATGTTGGCCTTGCAGTTTGGTTATGCAGGTTTCCATGTCGTCTCTAGGGCTGCACTTAATATGGGCATTAGCAAGCTTGTGTTCCCAGTTTATAGGAATATCATCGCTTTTCTTCTCCTACTTCCCTTTGCTTATTTCCTTGAAAAGTAAAGCTCCATTACTACTACTGGAATGTCTTCATTTTATAGCCAGTGATTTATCTAATACAAACAACAATATGTGACATGTAAAAATTTTCTGTGTCCAGGAAAGAGAGGCCAGCACTTACTCTCAACTTCATCATTCAGTTCTTTGTCCTGGCGCTTATAGGGTATGACTATAATATCAAGTTAATATCCAAAGAAAGAAAAGTACATTAGATTCATCATATATATATATATATGAAATGCTTGTTAGCAAACTAAATGCAATCTCGCTTTGTTGTCCTACGTGAACAGAATAACAGCAAACCAAGGATTTTACTTGCTGGGCTTAGACAACACGTCACCCACCTTCGCATCAGCAATCCAAAACTCCGTTCCGGCCATTACCTTTCTTATGGCAGCCTTGCTACGGCAAGCCCCGTCTCCTCCTCTCTTAATAAATACCGTAATTACTTGAGTAATAAAATTAATCTCCATAGCTGTAATATCTTGCAGGATCGAGAAAGTAAGGCTTGACAGGAAAGATGGAATTGCAAAAGTAATAGGAACCGTCTGTTGTGTAGCAGGGGCCTCAGTGATCACTTTATATAAGGGTCCAGTCATATACAGCCCAGTTCCACCGCTAAACAGACCCACTCCCATGTTTGTTTCTCTTGGAGATGCGAGAGGCAAGAACTGGACACTGGGTTGTATCTATCTGATTGGCCATTGCTTGTCATGGTCTGGTTGGCTTGTGTTGCAGGCGCCGGTTCTTAAGAAATACCCTGCCAGGCTTTCTGTTACCTCTTATACTTGCTTTTTTGGGCTCATACAGTTCTTGATCATTGCTGCCTTTTTTGAGAGAGACCCACAGGCTTGGCTTTTCCACTCTGGTGGAGAACTCTTCACCATCCTCTATGCTGTTAGTACTCGTTTCCATTCATTCCTTTACTTAGTTATTTAATTTCCTCTTTTTTTTTTTTACAACTAACATAATTTTTTTATGTGCAATCGTATAGCCCCCAGCTCATTAGGTTCCAAGAAAAGAAAAAAAATAAGAAACTAACACTAAAATATTTAATATTTTATGTCTGTTAATTGGATATCACCAGCTCAAATAAAAAAAAGAATCGAATTTTCAAATTTTATATTTAAAAAAATCATTGAAAAGGTATATTGGTCAAAAGACCAAAGCGTTAGGCTTGTGTTTGCGTCTTGGAGACTGTTAAAAAAAGCCTGCCTGTCTTCTTGAATCAGCATGAAAAACAAAAGAGTAACTTTGTAGCCTAGCATTTGTTCAACTAGTTAGAGTTAGCTCCAGCTTTTAATTAAAATATTAGTAAACAAATATCTTGTCTAAGCTTGTAAGCGTCTTCTTAGTTGTTATATATAGAAATAGATGATGTATCATGGAGATGTTGAAAAAGTGGTTAAGCAATAATGTAGAAATGGGTTGTCGTTTAATTGGAAAATGAAAAGGAATCGAGCTAGAAGCTTCTATTACAAAATTGATGTGAGTGGAAATATTGCAGGGAGTGGTGGCATCAGGGATTGCCTTCGCTGTACAGATATGGTGCATTGACAGAGGTGGCCCTGTCTTCGTTGCTGTGTATCAACCTGTTCAGACTCTTGTTGTCGCTATTATGGCTTCCATCGCTTTAGGCGAAGAGTTCTATCTCGGAGGGTGGGTCCTTCTTCCCGTTTGTTTTTCTATATAAAATTTTCTTTGTCACATAAAAAATTTTTCTTCCGCCACTGGACAAGCAAGAACACTAAGCTATATTTTCCCTCTAAGCTATTAATTTTGCCGATAATTAACACCCTTATTTATCCTATGAAATGTTAATGATATCTGAGTTTCTTATTTGGATCTGAATAAACTAATAATGAGCAGAATTATTCTTGATCTGGACAAGATAATAAATTTATATTTGAATAAAAATTGGTTAGTAACTAAACATGTGTATCTACAATGGGATATAATTAGATAAAATAATTTTCTTAAATATCACCTGTGGTAAATTTTTTCAATTTCTTAAAAATATTTATCTGGATTTTTTATTTTAATTAGATATTTAAATTCACTAATCTATAATTTTGAAACAATTAAAATTTGGGTACATAATTATTAGCGTTTCATATGTCCTCAACGGTAGGATTAGAAATATTCAGACTAGTTTTCATGAAATCCAAATCCAATATTCTCTAGATTTTTAATGTCATAAATTTTGAAAAGTAAAAAAGGTTGGAGGGAAAGTGGGTTGTGTGCAGAGAACTGTTAAAGGGTGTAAATGAACAGCATCTGAAAGTTTGTATCATTCATGGATGTGGATGTACAGGATCATTGGAGCAGTGCTGATCATAATAGGATTGTACCTGGTCCTGTATGGCAAAAGTGAAGAAAAGAAGTTCGCGGCTAAGGAAAGTGCAGCAGTCCAGTCCACTCCAGAGCACGCAAGCATCAGATCACAAGCCCACATCAAGACCTCTCTCACTCAGCCATTACTCCCTCCGTCAACGGAAAATGTTTGACCAACAAAACCTTAACCTTTGACTACCACACAGTTGGCTGGACAGGCCGGAACAAAAAGAAAGCACTACTTATTTTTATCAAGAAGCTTGTGTGTGTATGAAGAAGTTGTTCTACTCTTTTCTTTTGGTTGTTATTATTATTATTATTGCCCTTTGGGTTAGTAGGAGGTTGAAGTTGGGGGGTGATTTTGAAGGGACAAAAATGATTATTATAAAATGGTCAGTTGCGAGGCCCTGAGGCCTGAAAATACACCCTTAATTATGCTTTATATGTTAATTTATGGTTTGTTTTTATGAAAGAAGGATATGCACATTATGATAGCTATTGCTTCAATGTTCATCATGGTTTAAAGTGAATGGACCCACTATTTTATTTTCTTTTTTCTTATTTTTACTGCGCCGAGTAAAGCTACATGAATAGAGGCAACCACGCTGATTTTCATCACATCCTTCCTTCATAACCTTTCTCCTCTAAAAATAATAATTTTGGTCGGCAGTTGATCATCATGACGATGTATGTATGTCACATATACGAAGCACGCTATTCATTAAAGAAGAAAAATTCGCGCTTATGCTTCACCAAGGAATTAGGACACATGTGAATGAATAATAGGGTTACTTGGTCTATAATTTTTTTTTTTAAAAAAAAAAACTGTGCAATAAAGAGTCTATTTTATCAATAAATTTTTAATTTATTAGTACTAATAGTCTCTATACATTAAAAGTTTTGAGGTTAAATATTAGGTGAATTATATAATAATGAATTTAATAATGCAGTTAAATAATATGGTTTAATCTCACAGTGAATAATATTTTTCATTTAATCCAATGATATCTAATTTTATCTAATTTCATGGTGAATAATAAATTTTTATCTAATTTAACGGTGAATTTTTAATTATGATAATATAGTGTAATAACGTAAACGATACTGTAATCTTCACAAAATTAAAACACAAGACTATATAGTGAATTTTACAGTAATTTTTTTAAAATTCTATTAAATAGTGTAATTTAATCCAACGGTGAATAATAACTTTATTTAATTTAATGATATCTAATTTTATCTAATCTAACGGTGAATTATATATATATATATATATATATATATATATATATTATCATGTTTCATATGAGTGTGCAAGAATTGATATATAAGCGATAAGTGAAAATTTGACAGTGTTTTTTGCTGACTGAGTTATTGCTACTTTCGCTTATGATGATTTTAATCAGTCTTTTTCATAGTTTTATACTCATATATTGTCGAAAAATGGGGCGACATTTATAACCGCCCTCTTAAGGTGATGTCAAATTCACTTTAGTTAGAGTTGGCCAAGATTTTTCAATAATCACACTAACACTTGTGTACGTAGAAGAAGAACTTTCACTATACATTCACATTTGCATTGGTTCAGCCTAATTATGAAGCTAAACAATTTTACCATTTTCTCAATGTGATTTTAGTCCATTCTTTTTCTATTATGTATTCTTGTAAGATTTGTTTTATTTTTTTTTCCTTTTTATTTATGTCCATACGAGATTCACCTCATTTAGAATTTATCTTCTTTATGAAAAAAAATATGTAAGTCAATAATATCATGTTAGAGACCAAATGTTAGAGACCAAACTTATTTATATGGAATATGAATTTCCAGCATTCCTGCTTGGGTTAAAGTTAATAATTAAGCTCGTAAACAAACTTCTTCCAGATCAAGCCAGCTTGAATTCGAAACCCTTGAAATATATCTCTTCCGAACACCAGGTTGGGCCTGCGGTTAGGTGGATTTATGGCTGCCCGTCATTTGAGTTTGCTAAATCTGTCACTTCCTACTCCCTATGGGTGACCAACTATGTGAAACATTCGGAAATTATATCTTACATTGCATTGTTTGGATAAATTAAATCAAGTGCGTGGAGTGACAAACCGTGAAAGAAATAATATATAGTATATTAGCTGTAACGAGTGTTTGGGCCAAATCCAGGAAAATGGTCGGCCATAATTGGCCGTGTACTTTCCAATGGAAGGAAAAGCTCTATTCATAACAATACAAAAGTTCGTATAAACAAATAGATCCAACCCAAAACAGTAGTGCCACTGCCACCTATTCTGACCAAGACAAATGCTACCTTTCAAGCTAATGAAAAGAAATGCTTGTGCTATGGGATGAGATTGTGATGGATTAGCCTTAAGGCAAATTAGTATTATATTGAAACAAATACATATAAAGAGAGACCCACTAATCAAATCATTACATTAGTTTCCATTAGTTTAATTTTGGCAAGAGAAGAACCTTAAGGAAACTGTATTGGCTATTCCCATTATTAGTTTCCCAGCAAATACACTTTCATCAGCATTAAAGTTTACAATCAAGATGTCTTTGCTAAAAATAAATTCTATGAACATGCAATATTTGGCAATAAAGACGAGTGCAAGCAGACAGAATTCTAGGTTAGGCGTTGAAGGTGGGATTAACGAATCCCGAGATGACATCATTAAAGGAGATTATGAATCATTAGGACTCACTATTATAATTTCTTGTAGCTTTTTCCAAAAGCAGGCGTACATGGTTTGATTTAGAACAGAACACTTTTCCTTTAATGATGTGAACGGCATCCTCATTATCTTCCTTTAAGCTTTCTTTTAAATGCTTTTCGTGTTTAATCAGCTTTCCTTCAGTAACTAGCAATTGCTTCTTCTTTTTTTTTTTTATTTTTTAATCATGGATTGTTTTGTTGGGAAGGATTGGAAGCCTCACTCAATGTATAATCCTAAAACTACAAAGCAATGAGGTGATTAGCATGATTTATTTTCTAAAAATGGGAAGATGAATTTGGTCTCGTACAAAGGGGTCCTTCTACCCCCACTTTTTTTTAATTGAAAAATATATATTAATAATATTATGTGTTATTTAAAATTATATTCCACTTTCATAGTTTATATGACTTATTAATTTATTTCAAAAAACTTATATTTATTGAGCATGGATCATTATTTTATACACTCTGTCGATCAATAATGTGTTGATGCCTTAAATCACCATCTCTAAATGCATTTATTTTTATATTATTTTACTCTAACAGTAATTATTATGTTATATATATATATATATAATATTTTATCATTTTAATTAAAATGTAATAATTTACATGTGAAATCTAAAAATTCATATAAATATTTAAATTTTTACCATAAATTTAAATCGATTGAATTTAATCCTCATTAGAATCAATGAATTCATAATATAATAAATGAGTCACGTATTTCTAATATAAATGATAAAATTTAATTGAGTATTAAATAACTCAAATTTTCTTTGGGTACTTTAAAAGATCTTCAGTCTTTTCATTTTTGTTCAATTCTTTATATTTTGATACTTTTACTTTTTAAAACACTTTTACTTTTACTTTTTAAAGTACTTTTTTCTAACTTATTTATATGTGTGTAAAGGAGATTTATAATATTATCTTTTAAAAATTTTTTCGAAAATAATCAAATATGGATTGTCTAACCCCCTGATGATTTAGAAAAATCATAAATATTCAACATAATATTTTATTGATATAATATGAAAATTACTTTATAAAATTTTTGAATAAATTATTGATCTTGAAAATTGTTCCACCACATATCACTTATCAGAATAGTCAATAAAAGTAAAATGGAAAACAATAATGAGTATATAGATAAATCTTTTCATCACTAGAAGTTGAATGATCTTCCATCTCAATAAAAAAAAAAAAGTTGAATAGTCCTAAACACAAAAAGAGAATAAAATTTTGATTTAAATTTGTTCTAACAAAAAATATCTGAAGTTGCTAGAATTTAAAAAATATATATATAAACAAAATCAAATTTAAAAATGTCAGAATCAAACTTAATTTGTTGATTGACGCCCAAGTATGAGTTGATAAAATTTGATTTCAAATAATTTTAATTTAAATTATTAAAATTTTAAAAATTAAATAATAAATTTTTTATTAAAAAATAAAATATTATAAATAATCTTATTGATTTAAAATTTAAAAAATAATTAAATATTCGCTTGAAATCTTATTTTCACTTTAATTCTATGACTTGAATTTTTATGAAAATAAATAAAATTTAAAATGATTTAAATTCATTCAATTCAATTTATTTATCATCTTTAATTATCATACATAATTATATATATATTTATATTTGTTCTTACATGTCTTTTAATTCTCAATCTATTATGTTATTTTGTTTATTTTTAAATTATTTATTTTAATTTTTTGAACTATAGTTTTATCCCTAACTTTATAATTTTAGTGAGAATTTAATAGTATTGCTTTTAAGACTACTGTTGTTTAAAGGCTAATAGCTAAGGAATACCTATACTATTAGCCATTGGCCTCATTTTTTCCCCCTCTTTTGATGTTGTGTTATCATTAACTCATTTTTTACTCTTCCTTTCGCACTTCATATAATTTTTCTTTTGATATTAGATATCATCTATCACTCATCTTTTACTTTTATTTTTGCAATCTCCATATAAGTTTTCTTTTTCTTTCACGTAAAAATTCACTTATGCATAAAAAAAGGTTTCAAATACTTTACCAATTAATAAAATAAATAATATATTTATATTGTGCATGTCACATAGGTATTTAATTTGCACATCACAATAATTTTTACAAACACATATTTTAAATTTATTTCAAATTTTAATGCATAATAGATAAAATATAGTCATATGATTAGAAAAAATTACATTCGATTAGCAATTATATTATTAACACAAAGCAATCAATACTTTAAATATCTGCATTGTAAAATATCTAATCTTCTATTTACAATACTAAATGCAATCACAATATCATATTAAATCCTTTATTATATTTTTATCAATATTATAATTCAAATGTAAATTATGATAAATTAATTATTTACTAATGGAAGTTTATAGAAATAAAAATATATACTATTATTTTGACTATTTAAGATATTCATGTTCTAAAAAAATATAATATTTTATAGAATATTATGACTATAAGGTGAATTCTTCATATTTTTATCAAAAATAAAAATTATTTAAAGTGATAAGTAATTATATATTAATAAAATTATTACTAAATACTTAAAACTATACTGATTATAGCATTATTATGGTATAAGTATTCACCACACTTAAAATAAAAATATCACACAGGTATTCAACTAGTTACAATAAACTTTAGAATGGAAGTTGAGTCAAATTAATATCTTCACTTTAGTTCGAAGGCCACTCCTTGAAACTCCACTTTATTAATATCTTCCTCTCTACTCATCGCTTCATCACCAGTCGTCTCAACCACGGGCTCATCTCTTATTCTCCCACTTACACCGCACCTACCCTTATAACGCCGAGAAACCCACAAATAAATGAAGAAATTAACTCCATTAATGGCAGTCAATATCCAATAGAAATAATCAAGTCTACTTTTGTTAAGATCATTCCTTAACCACCTTTCTCTTCTCCACCAGTTGCTCTTTCAGTGACCTTAACGATTGCGGTACTTAACCAGCTTCCAATTCCAATCTCACACAGAAACAATGCGCTACTGATGCTTCTAGTCCCATCAGTTGCTTCATCATAGAAAAATTCTAATTGCCCAACATAGGTGAAAACTTCTGCACTACCCACTAAAAAGTACTGCGGAAATAACCAGAACACGCTCATATCTAATGGGCTAGAACTGTCACGTCTCTTTTTCTCTACTAAAGCTGCAGATGCCAGGGCAAAGATTGAAACAAATAGACCAATACCCATACGTTGCAATGATGTGCTGCCACGGCGGTGACCGTTGTATTTTCGGAGGATTGGGACTATGAATTTTTCGTAGATGGGTACAAGAACGAGTGCATTGATAGCGCTGAAGACGGTCACTGAGCCTGCTGGGATAGTGAAGTTGGAGGTTAGTTTTCGGTCCATGATGAGGGCTTGGCTGGTGAAGAATGTAGCAAGCTGCGAAAAAGAGATGGAAAGAGCAATTGTGGATGCAAATATTGGTAGGACTCTAAGTAAGGACTTGAATTCTTCTACTTGTGTTACTGTGCAGAGTTTCCATCGATTCTTTGTGTCCGCTTCGGTGTCTGAAATAACCGCTGCTTTATCCAAGAACCTGCACCAATATGCATGGACATAAAGAACCTCCATATCTCTTAAGTTTTTTAACTATCGTATAATTAATAAAAATTGAAAAATATTTGTTAATTTACATATTAACATGATTCATATATATTATTAGATAACTAAAATATTACAGTGAAATTCATCTTATCATTACGAGTTCAGAGTGGTATGATCATATAGTAAAATTGCCAATTTAAAACGGGCCTAATCAATTGTAGAAAGGTAAAGTTATGCATAATAATGTAAACAATAGGTATAGTTACTTGAATTGTCTAGTGTGTGGAAGTTTTGGAGCGCCCTTAATATCAGACTCTTCAGTGTCGACCTCATACAGTTGGATTTCACTTCCTACGGTAATTCCTCTAAAGTGATTCCTGATAGAAGCTACCATGACTTGAAGAAACCTGGTGAAAGGGCTCCCCATAGGCGTTTGGAATCGATAATAACGAATCCCGCCAACTAAAATAACGATTGAAATAAACATAGCCCCGGTTGGCACACCAAAGCCCCACCCCCATCCCTTTCTTTCTCTTATATACACCATCACTGTTATACCTAAGAGCGCTCCCATGTTTATGGCAAAGAAGAACCAATTGAAGAATGTAAATTTCTCCGGCATCTCTTTTTCGTCTGTTTCATCAAATTGGTCTGCCCCAAATGATGAGACGCACGGCTTGATACCCCCAGTACCGAGGGATATAAGGGCTAGTCCACAGAAGAGGAATGTGTTTTGTGCGTCGGTTGCTTTTGTGCATGGGGGCGCCTGGCATGGTGGCGGACGGAGGCTGTCTATGGAGGCTGACAACGTCAATAACACCATGCCCTGAAATATTTCAATGAATAGAAAAATAAGACGAGTCACAATTCGGTCCGACACTTAATTCAGAGCCAGCCCACCTTAAATGTAATACGAAGGCCCATGATTTTGGCCTATAAATGTTCTTGGGTTGGGTAGGGATAACAACACCTAAGAAACTTAATAAGATCATTTATGGGGCAATACAAATGTAGAAGGATTCTTAAGAGGAATTGGGCAAAGTAGTGCTTCTTCGTACCGTTATATAGAGACAAGAGAAGAAAATGATGGTCTTGAACCGGCCTAGATAAGCATCTGCTAGAAACGCTCCGACGACAGTAAGAACATAGGTAGTTCCCACCCAATCCGTCACATGAGTAGCAGCAGTTGGTAGCGATTCATGCATTTCTAACATCAAGTAAGTCACCATGTTTACCGCTATTGCAAAAAATGCTAATCTCTCTGCCACCTCGTTTGCTACATGCACCAAAACTAACCGCAATTAATCTCCATATAAATGCTAATTGTAATTAGCGGACGAACTTGGTTTAGGCTAATTATTAACCTATAATAAATGGAGAGGCTTTCCATCCTCCAGAAGTTCTCCTGTCTGCAACTCTGCCTCGAAAATCAACACACCCATTGTTCACCAATGTGGTTGATAATGTTTTTTCCTGCAAAATCCTCTCCAATGAGTACATGTTGCTAAAGCAGCCTAATTATGCTAATTAAATTAGAGGTTGAGCTCAAAGGTTTACTTACCTTGTTAATTTGGTATTCATTGTCTACGAATTTTTCCATCGATGGTTGCATAAATGACTTTTCAAATGGATCACCAGAGGATTGAGTCATATCCACTGAAGTTAAAAGTTTTTCAGTCTCTTGTGTCTTGTATGACGCTGAAGGTCAGCTTGCTTGCTGTCTAACTCTGTGATATATAGACATATACTCGTGTAGATGTAGCATTTAAGCAAGTTTTGGACTTTTGTACGTGTTTGTGTTTGGAGTTATTGAAGCCATACGTTGCCGGCATTGGAGAGAACAGATCAAATTCATTACTAAATTAGGGAGACACCACGTGGGCTGCGAAAACGATGTACAGTAAGTCTAAAGCTGGCCTCCTCCATTGGCTCAATGGTTTAATTAAGACCTAGTCAAAAATCAAAATTCCGCCTAAGCATTATTTCGTTTAAAACTTTGACATACCAATGGCAATGAGCAAGCGTCGAGATTCTTGTCAGCTGGACTATCTTAATCAGGAGTCTCGATTGAATTTCCACCGGCCTATCTAAAAATGGGCCTGGCCCCATTCAGTAGTCTGAGTTGACATGGACCACATGGCAGTCTTTCACTGCACTTTTAACCAATGTTTTATTTTATTTTTTTATTGGACGAAATATTGGGAAAATGAGAATGGGTTATGAATTGATTACTTGATGAGGTGTGATGTTTTTGGTATGAGTATGTAAGTGGTGTATATATAATATGGCGGCTGACTCTTATCACTGTAGTAATAGGTATATGCCAATAATTGATGCATATTCCTTTGCGAGGTAGTGAATAGGACATCAAATTGGCTTTGAGTGACAGATAACGTCTCAGACTTGTTGTTAACCTTTGTACAAAATAAGACGAGAAATTTTGTATTCGGCAAAATAGAGGTGGGAATGGCGTGGTACTCTGCTGTTGCTATTGTTCTTGTTTTGAGTTATGCAGCGATTTGTCGTGGCGGTATAACAAGCGGTTTTGTAAGGAAAGACGACTTGTCTCGTGATATGCCTTTAAACGGCGATGTCTTTAGAGTTCCTCCTGGTTATAATGCTCCTCAACAGGTGCCCTGCCTACCTATTTCTCCTCCTCTTCCTTCGCTAATTTCTATTAAGTAGAATATCCTGTTTAATTCTAGATTATTATTATTCACTTCCTTCTGATCAAAGGTGCATATAACACAAGGAGATTATGAGGCAAATAGTGTGATTGTCTCTTGGGTTACTCCAGATGAACCTGGTTCAAGTACACTTGTCTACTGGGCTCAGAATAGTGACCTCAAGAATATGGCGCATGGTTTTTTTGTTACGTACAACTACTTCAACTACACATCTGGTTACATTCACCACTGCACCATCAAGGGTTTGGAGGTATTTATGTGCTTCTGGTTATAGTACATGGAATTATTGATTACTAAACCAAATTTATTTTATTGCAATTGCAGTTTGAATCCAAATACTACTATGAGGTTGGGAGTGGGAATGCCACTCGGCAATTCTGGTTTAGAACCCCTTCTAAATCTGGTCCAGATGTACCTTATACTTTTGGCCTTATTGGTACTTTATGTTTATTACAGCTATTATATGTACACTTGAATCAGCTTAATGTAATCAGATAAAAAAAAATTAAATTGATTTTTATATTCAATTACATTGTACTTGACAATATACTTACTCTACCCAGTATTGTGAGCAGGGGATCTTGGCCAAACTCATGACTCAAACAGAACACTTACCCATTACGAGTTAAATCCAACAAAGGGGCAGACATTGTTGTTCCTTGGAGACCTTTCCTATGCAGATGACTATCCATTCCATGACAACATAAGGTGGGATACATGGGGAAGATTTATTGAAAGAAATGCTGCCTATCAACCTTGGATTTGGACCGCAGGAAATCATGAACTTGATTTTGCTCCTCAACTTGTACGCTTCTTTATATCCATTTTTCACTCATATTTTGTTTAAAATAAATCTTAAATTGATTTAATCACTAATGATTTTTGTTTAATTTTGGTTGAAATTATTATTTTTAAAATTTAAAAAAATTGATTTTTTTTAATATAGTCTTCTAAAATATAAGAAGTATTAAATAACATTCAATTTATTTAAATTCTTTTTAATGCTGAATTTCTAAACATACATTAACATTTTATATATGAGTGTCACCTTAAACAAGTGTGATAATTCTTGCAGGGTGAATCTATACCCTTTAAACCCTATCTGCATCGATTTCATGTCCCGTACAGAGCATCTGGCAGCACATCGCCTCTCTGGTACTCCATCAAGAGAGCATCAGCATACATCATTGTCCTGTCCTCTTACTCAGCTTTTGGTAATAATTTTGGGGGTCTGACAGATTGTTTTTGTTAACAAATTGTGGGGTTTTGATGAAAAGGCTAAATTGTACGTGCAGGGAAATATACTCCTCAATACAAATGGGTAGAACAGGAGCTGCCAAAAGTGAATAGGACTGAGACTCCATGGCTTATTGTTATTATGCATTGTCCAATGTACAGCAGTTATGTACATCATTACATGGAAGGGGAAACCATGAGAGTGATGTATGAGGCATGGTTCGTGGAGTACAAAGTTGATGTTGTCTTTGCTGGCCACGTTCACGCCTATGAACGATCTGTAAGTGCACACTGTGCTTCCAAAACACTATTAACTTCTTTGAAACCCTGTGCCTAGTTCTGCTAACGTTTAGCCCTTTTTAACTGCTACTGTATCTATAACTTTTCTCTTCATGTTATACTAAGGTATAAACATTTTGGTGTTTACATCTCCTAATTATGGGTATCTCACTTTTAATCCATCAGTCAGACTTACGCTTACAATATATTAGACTAGAACTACTGGTCTGGCTGAGGTTAGACTCACCTGAACAATCTTTTCTGAAAGTTCATAAGATCCCTGAAGTGTATATATTCTTTTGGTGAGAGCTATTCAAGTGAATAATTTGATCAACAGCATTTCTATAGAAAATGCTTTCTGCTACCTTTATTCTACTGTTGTAACTTGTGTCATTGCCCATGAAGAAAGAGAAATTATACACAAGGAGAAAAAGGAGATTTTGTGTGAAAATCTGTTCAGTAGAGATTGTCTCTAATAGATGCATGTATCATTATCCATTATACAATTGTTACACCTTCAAGAAAAAAAAAAAATTGTAAGAATAGATTCAGATATAGTTAAGTCATTGATGTTGAAAGCACATTTGTATCATCCAGATTTTACTTCATGAAAAGTTTTTCCTATTGATGGATGCTGAATGTGAATAGTTTGAAGCTGAAGTTGCCAACGTGATGGAGTAGATTTTAGTTTGTCACTTTCTTATTGTTACATAGGTGCAGAACATTAATCCAGAGGCTGCATGGCAATTTTTAACGACTTCAGCTATTATAAATACTAGACTAGGAACTACTTATATGGCAAAATATGCATATATTTGCGAGGAAACTGTTATGTTGAAACAAAAGTGTTATGATTCTAGTTGCAAGGCATGGAAGCGTTTGGTGTATGGTTCTCCCTAAGGCTCATATCAATTGGTATAGCAAATGAAAAATACAACTGATCAAATCATGTATATGACACACTTGAGTTTTTTGCTTTGCAGGAACGCATATCGAATATTGCATACAATATTGTAAATGGGTTGTGCAGTCCCATAAGGGATCAATCTGCTCCAGTTTACATTACAATAGGAGATGGAGGAAATCTCGAAGGACTAGTGACGGAGTAATTGCCATTATAATTATTGGTGTTGCTGTCATTGTCCCTATTAGTTGGTTTGCCTGTTGTAATTAGCTTTTTCATAATGTAGAATGACAGAGCCACAACCAAGTTATTCAGCTTTCCGTGAGGCCAGCTTTGGTCATGGTCTGCTTGACATAAAGAACAGGACTCATGCTTACTTCAGTTGGCAGCGCAATCAGGATAGCTACGCTGTGGAAGCTGAATCTGTATGGTTGATCAATAGATATTGGCGCTCCTCGGAACAATCATCCATAGCTTCATCATGAAAACACGACCATTTTGTGACCCTATAGCACAAATCAGACACTGTGTAGCTGTTGTGACAAAAGAAGGTGAAGGATGCAAGATGACAAGCAAGTCATTTGGAAGAAATTTAGCTCAAGTTGTTGTAACCATCAGTTAGTTTATTAGAAATGGGAGAAATTTGGCTCAAGTTGTTGTAACTATCAGTTAGTCTATTAAATAACCAGAAATGCAGTTGTAACTATCAGTTAGTCTATTAAATAACCAGAAATGCAGTTGTAAAGAATGACTTTTGATTCTGGTAATAAATTCAGTCTCTCTCTTCTTTCCTCTCTTCTTTCCTCTCTTCTTTCTTCCTTCTTCTTCTTCTCATTTCTGTTCTAATTTCTTATGGGGGGTTACTTCTATGCGCTGTCAACCCGATACTCATAGATCTAATGGTAGCCTGCAAAAGTTATCTTCTTAATCTCATTTTATTATCCCCATGACATGCTCAATCTGTGTTTGAAAAAAATATGCAAGTTGGTGCTTGATAATTTAATGTCCTCTGTAATTTTAATGTATATAATCTTCTAAGATATTTGTTGAAAATATGTATTTCAGATATTGGGTAATTCTGTAATTAATTTAATTAATTAATTAATTTGTTTTTTTAAATAAATTCTCAACACAAAGTACAGAGACACTACACGCCATTGTTAGGCACATAATGATATATATACTACACACACGATAAGCTAGCGATGTGGAATCCAAGACCAAAGTATGAAACACTACTAAAGCAGCTATTCGCACCATTAATTAATTAATTAGTTAAGCACTATCTACTGGCAAATATCTGAATAATGTGGACCAATTAATGCTTCCACAAATAGAGTATTCCAACAATTGAGGAAGAGTTTGTGCAACTTGGTGGAGGTAAGTGCGGATCTGCTGATCGTCGCAGAAAGTTGATTGAAAAGGTTAAATTCCACCTTTCGGATATGGATTATTCTCACTATATTAAGTCGGCCACAATTTCAATTTTTTTTAATTTCCTTTTCTGCTTTTGTCCCAAAAAAACAAAATTTATTTAACTGCCTTTCATTTTCTGAAAACATTTATTTATACTGCATATATAAATTTTCTGTATTAGATAAAAATAAAAATATCTTTGTTTCAGAAATAAAATAATATCTCTACACTTCAAAAAAAATACTAAATTTATTATGTCTGTGATCAATAAATTTTTTCCATTAAAATCATTTTTAAGTAAAATTAAGTGCCTTTTATTTTCATAATATGAAAAGTTCGTTAAAGAATATTTGGACGCAAGTTAAAGAAACTACAAAATAAAAATCTGAGACAGAGGGCCACCCTGCATCCTAATTGATCAATCATAAAAAGCACCGAACCAAAAACTTTGGAGATTTTCCAAATAAGAGTAATTTAAATGTTATCTCTCAACAGTTCATGAGAGAATGGAATTATCTGCAGAAAATGAATTTCTTCATTTTTAATTTTCCCTTTTTTTGAAAGTCATTTTAACATTCCTGATGCTAATTAAACTAATTGATTACATAGCAATTAATATCTGATTATTCATTCTTCAAGATGAGAAGAGTAAAATTCAGATATCACTAATATAATCTCTCTACCGCAATAGAAAAATATTGAATCAAAGGTGAAGTTGCCACACAACACAAGTTTCTACATTACAATACTTATTTTCCTTTTTTTTATTTAATTATTTTTGCTACGCTTTCTATTACATGAAGGGGAAAGAAGTAATAATCACAATATAAGGGAAGCGCTGATCAAGGGGAAAACAAAAAAAAAAAAAAACAAAAGAGCAGCACGTGACTGAGATATGCACGTGACAGGGTATGGGAAAAAAAAAAAACTAGATATATAAAGCCTATCCTATGATATGATGGTAGGATATACAAGAGGTAGCCACGATTAAGCCCAAGAAAAACCTAAGTGGCTATGCGTGGCCATTGTAGTATACGCATGGACTTGGAATTGAGGGAATTCTTCTACACGCACCACGGGGTCTGCAACGCGTCCCAACCACTTCCATCCATCAGGTTGCTACCGAAAATTCCTGGGTCTTCCATGGCTGCGAAATCTATCGACATTGCAGCTTCTGCCCATATTGAATCATCTAATAGAGGCAGATTTGCCCATACCTCATTAATCGCTTCTAGGTTACTATTTTCTGCCACATGTTTGTACGCTGGTCTCGCATCATTAACCCTTATGACGGGGCTGCAGCTATCGCTTGATGATGAGGATAAGCATGTGGGACCTGAACTTTGAATCTGGGCAACCTGCAGAGTGGTGGTATTGGTGTTATTGTTAGTATTATTGGTGGGTGGAAAGTAGTTACTGTTGTTTGCGTGGAGTTCAGGGAGGTTGAGCTTGGCTTCAGGGCCATAGAGTTTACGGGCAGCAGCATCATAAGCCATGGCAGCTTCGTGGGAGGTATCAAAGGTACCAAGCCAGAGACGGGCACCGCGGTTGGGTTCTCTGATTTCAGCGACCCATTTGCCCCAAGTTCTCTGGCGTACACCTTTGTAAGTGCAGAGTGCATTTTCAGGACCGCCTTTGCCTCTCATGCACCCTTTTCTTGAAGTAGGCTGTGCAGGCTTCCTCGTCTGTTTTTTCTCTCCAAAAGAGGAACCTCTAGTACTGGTCATTGATTTTGACATAACTATATGATAACAAGAAGAAGAAGAATCCAGGCAGTAGAGGAAATAGTGAACGTGGTGGTTTAGAATGATAATCTTGGTATTTATACAGCAGTAAGGAGTAGGGATAAGTCATGAGTGCATAAAAATTCAGGGACTGAGAATTAGAATAACAGAGTAAAGAGGAGATTAACCAGAGACGTGTCCCAAAAGGAGTGTGGACTGATACTTGGCAAGAAGAACCAGAATGATCGTGTCAAAAGACATTTCTGTCAGCTACACACTTGGCTCAAGGATTTTGTCCGTACAAAAGGTCAGGTGGCAAGCAAGCAAGATAAGTTCTGGTTTTGCGTATGAATTCATGGGATGGGATGGGTTGGGTTGGTGTTATAAATATTTGGTTGGATAAAGGTCAGTGACTATTGGAGGCGGTCTGGTTGGGCCTAAACGGTTGGGGAGATAAGAACACATATTTAGCTTCCCGAAACCAACAGCACGACAACATGAGCGACGGTTGATTGATACGTGGGGGCTGCCCACTCTACCTAGGCAAGGCAGCTGCTTGGGAATCTGTGTGAACGCACACGTCAACGTCGGGTTGGCAGGGATATCATGCATCGCATGTCCTTTGGGTGTGCTGCAGGCCGAGTTCCCTAACTACGAAGTTTTGAGCACTTTTTGAAATGATCTTCTATTATTTTATTTTATTTTTTTCATTTTGAGAAACAGAAATTTGAACTGAGATTTTTACTCAGAAAAAAAATTACTTAATCTTTAAACTATATTTATAAGTAGAATTATTCTCATCTTTATTAATCATAGCTGTTTTATTCTTTTCTATTTATTATTTAATTCCTCCACATTTGAATAATTAATTAAAAAAATTATTTTAATATAATTATAATTTTAAAATATTAATTATTTTTTTAAAAATCTATTCTTATTGTTAAGTTTTTTATTTTTAATTAATTTTTTTTATTATTGTTAGTATATCGCAAAGAGTATTAACCATTACTGTGTGTGTTAACCAAGACAATTAAAAATGGTGGATGTATTGGAGTCATCTACAGCGCACAAATCAATGCTGGCGTCCTACTTTTAATAAGACCTTTACTATGCTCATGCACTGTTGTCCCCTCGCTGACTTCAAGGGCCCAATATATCCCCATATGCCAAATACTATGATTTGTATGGATACCCTTCCAAACCCAATTTTCCTTTGGGCAACACGAAGGGTGTCAAGCAGGGACTCCAGTAAAGTTTCCACTAGCTTAATAAATAAGTTAAATCCAAATTAATATTTTAAAATTATTCAATCAATAAATCAAATTTGATTTGATACCATTAAAATTACATCAGATTTATAAGGTTAAACAAGCTTAATTAAATAAAAAATTTAATAAAATTAAATTATCAATAATCATTTTAAAAAACTAAAATTTCTATTCTAAAAATTTAATATATTTGTTAATATTTACATAAAAATTATAAAAATAGATATATTACATCATAAATATATATTATATATATAAACTAGTATATTTTTTAAAAATAATTTTGTAAATATTATAAATAAAAATATATAATCATATTTAAATTATTAATAAATTTATTTACGAACCAACTCATAAACTTATTATCAATTAAATTTAAAAATTTAATGAGTTGAATATTAATAAATTTTAAATTAATTT
Organism: Omphalea diandra; assembly: GCA_949677035.1. Classification (NCBI taxonomy): domain Eukaryota; kingdom Viridiplantae; phylum Streptophyta; class Magnoliopsida; order Malpighiales; family Euphorbiaceae; genus Omphalea; species Omphalea diandra. The sequence goes on along the minus strand of CATIWR010326774.1, from coordinate 35,118 downwards.
ATTAAATTAATATATCAAGCTCAAATCAACATTTATCAAACTGAACTTCAAATGATTTGCAAATTTACACTATAATCACAACTCTCAATCCTTTCTAACCTGTAATTTAATCCTATGAACAAGCTCTTTCTTTGATTAGATTTCATCTTCATGGTTCATGAACCTTTGTAATACTATGAATAGCTCTTTCTTTTGCTTATTTCATCTTCTTGGTTCATGAACCTTAAATACAATCCATCTTTACAAGTTTCAGTTCATCATGAGGATTAATATTAGAGAGGATGTACGTGTTAAATAAGTCAAGCTAGTTGAACTCATCTTTAAAATTATTTGAATTCAGTACACTTTTTGTTAAGTTCAATATCGAATTCAAAATGCAAGTTGAACTCTATTCAAATTTAATTTAGTGTGCAGAATATTTTGAATTTAAATTACTTTAAATCGAGTTGAAATTAGATCAATGAGTCAAATTCTCCCCACATAAAATATTTAAATTCAATTTACTCATTTAAGTAGTGAATTGAATGAAAATATATCAGTTAAACTTATCAAATTCAATAATACTTAAAAAATTTGATTCACATTTATGAAATTTTAAAATTTTTAATTTTAATTAATTAACTTTTTAAATTTTGATTGATGTTAAATGAGTTACAAATACATGAAAGAATATTTCAATTTAATAAAAACAAATAATAAAAATATTTTAATGTAGTGTAAAGAAGCATAAAAATTATCTAATATAACATCAAAAAATTCAAAGGGAGGACAGTAATTAATTCATATAAAAATAAAGTGAAATTTTTATTCTTATTCAATTTGTTAATGTATTAAATGTCCTTAAAAATAAGTTGATTGAATATTAACAGTTTCAATAAATTTTTTTTCCTTAAAAAATGAAACACTCGAAAATAAAAGTTGTTATCAAACATAAAAATTAACAATATAATAGTTAGATATACTCTGAATAGTATACGAAGCAATTAAATAGATAGCAAACAAAATAAATTACTTAATTTAAAACGTTAATAGTTGAGAATTAGAAAAATAATGTTTTCTGCGTGGTTGGCTCATTGTACATTTATATCCATCCTTGTATAAAGTATGTTTCGTATTGTTATTGCTAATAGCTGGTTTTGATGCAAAAATGCGAATAAATCTTCTTTTTTAATTAATTATTGATTTTTTTAAATGAGTTGTATATATAAAAAGTGAGTTTTTAACAAATTAATATTTAAAAATTTTACTAATACTTATTTAATTATATTAACAATGTAAATAAACTACTATAAATAAATAAAAATATTTTCAAAATTTTAAAATGTGATAATTTAATAAACTCAGATTTTTACGAGTAATTCTTCTTCAATGATTTGGCTACTTTATAAGAAACAAAAGAAGCGACTATGAGTTAGAACTTAAAAACAAAAAGCTTGCAGCATTTAATAATTTTTTTTTTTTTTTTAAAAAAAGAGATCTACGATTTAGAAAGCATCAATTAATGTTTGATATAGCGAATTATGCATGTCGAAAATATGAAAGGACAGAACAAAATATTGATCTTAACAAAATACATTATAATAATTGATTTGGGTCTAAAGGCTTAATATGTTAAAACTAAAAGCAACCGTATTGATGTACAGCTCAAATACATCATAACGCACGAGATATATTTTAACATCCATAATTAAACATCAATTTTTTTACTCCTTCCTCAACTCAAAAAGCTATACCACAAAACATAAAATAAATAAATGGAAACACCACCTTGGTAACGGCAACGACAGATCCAAACTCGAAGTCAGAGTACTCCCATGCCACCAAGTTCCTAGCATTATTTGAGTTATTTTCTCTCAATAAAAATATGAAGAAAATGTCAAGCCTCTATCTTCTTGCATTCACTAAAGCTATAAATTACAATATAAAAGAATAAAAGATAAACGATAGGCAGCTCACCTCTATTTCAATTGTGGTCAAACTGATTCAAAAACTTTTTTTAAAAAAAGTACAATAAATCCAAATTGCACGAACATTAAAATGAAAAAAAAATATTACTTATTCAAAAGTAGAAAAATTAAATGATAATTACAAAGATTCGAGAGAGGATTATGATATACAAGCACCTGGGTGAATAAATACGTTGCATTTAAGTTGGGATTTTAGCACAAATACCACAATTCTCCATTTTAGCATCTCTAGACGAACAATTTAGCTAACGTGATTTGCAGGTTTATCCACCAACCCAAAATCATGGCTTCTTGTCATCATTCTGGTGACTTTAAAGTATTATAGAGACATTTTAGAATTTGAATACACTCAGAGTCTAACACTTTGTCCCAATACCTCATTAGAATCTTTGCACTTCTTCAAGGCGACCCTTATCTCCTTCAACATCTCATCAACTCTGATGCCTTTTCTGAAAACATCCAAAAGGGAAAAGGTTTAGAAAATCATTCACTTAGATGCAACTCAAGGGGATACCAGTATGTTCGCATATGCGCACACAAGTTCATAAAATAATCATATTCACAATAGCCAGAAATTGTCATATGATTATAAATATGAAAACATGAAGTAAGTCCGGATAATGAAACCCTGAAGATAAGGAGGCTTAATCTCACTCTGCTGAGCCATAATTCTAATGAATAGTTATTGTAACTCTCATGCTTCATGTATATAGCAAGAACCACTCAAAATCTTACAATCTCTAAGAAGATAGGAGTGAAAAAAAAACTCAGAACGAACTTACAGAACACTGACACCCACAACAGCTTGGGGGGCTGGATAGTCCTCAATCTCTTTATCATTTTTATCTCCATCAGAGATCTGAGAATAATAATAGTTACCATCAACTGTCATGAATAATGAATGATGCAGTGTACATCATATCTGGCTCAGATGGTACCTCATCACTACCAATTCTAGATATTTCTTCAGCCAAAGATGAAAGCCTATCCCTTGCCTGAAAGAGCAATCAATACATATCTTAAAATTTAAACTAAAAACATACAAGAGCAATTGAGCATTTCGAATAACCAAATTACGAGCAGCAAATCACAAGGTACCAGAACAAAAATAAAAAAGAAAAAAAAAAGACCAAGGCAACAAATGGACATACCTCAGGAAGGTCAATCTTATTTAGCACCACTATGTATGGTCTTTCAAGGTACTCAGGATTATACATCCTCAATTCCTGTAAATTGATAGATCATTTTTTAAGGGGCCATACAATAACATGTAATTAAAGGGAAATAAGGATGCAAGAGATAAAGCAGGGTACTGAAACTTTGAAGGGGAAGCAAGGGCCATTTTCACACAAAATCACATTTGCAAACAAAGTTTGAGCTAAATTCTCTTCCTTTTTCTTTCTCAAGAAGAAATGGGACTAGTCTGAATCCTTCGAAACTATATGTGATTCAATCATGGAGGATAAAATTTAATTGACAGGTATGCTAACATACCAACAGAGAAAGTTGACATGAGCATGACCACTAATCAAAAAAATTATAGTTGCAGCCTTAAGTTCGCATCAAATTATTCAGTTAGAAATCCATGACATGATTGACTTGATTGCTAATGGTAGTACTTTCCTCCAAATCTTCAATAGGGACATTCTGCCTGTAGGCACAGGAGAAAACTTATATGCTTTAAAACCGTCATTTAAGAAACATTTACAGGTCCACACATACCATATGCTATAAATAACTTTAACAGCTCATCTTTTGTATGCATAAAGTGTACTCAAATGCTAAAAGAGCTACAACTAACAAACATCTGTCCACTGTGCTCATCTAGAGCTGTCATAAAGACCCTAAAATATAGATCTTGACTTGAGCAGTAAACCAATATTTAGGGAGGTCTCACCATACAAACCATGTAAACACATTTCCAAGAATTACATAAAATAACATAAGTTAAACACATTTCTTTTCAAGAGAAATGCATAATAAAATAAAATAAGCATATAAATTAACATAAAATATACTTCTTTGACGGTTCTATAATCATTCACAGGGTCCCCAGAAGAAGCATCAACAACATGAACTAATAGTCGAGTCCTTCTTAGGTGTCTCAAGAAATTGCGACCAAGACCCTGAAGAATGACAAGGCTTCACTTTTAGCAACTAGAAGCTTAGATTTGAAGCTGAATAGATGCAAGAAAATAAATAAATAAATAAATAATACCTTCCCCAAATGAGCACCTTCTATAAGGCCAGGCAAATCTGCTAATGTTGCTTCAGATGAGTACATCGCTGCCCCTAAAGTTGGATCACCATCCAGGCGCCCAAGATTTGGCATCAATGTTGTGAAAGGATAATCAGCAATATTAGGTTTAGCATGTGTTATGGCTGCTAGAAGGGTGGATTTTCCAGCATTTGGGAGACCCTACAAAAGGCAAGTAAATCTCTAGCAATCAGAAAACCATAATAGCTTTTTGTAATTGATTTTGATGTAAGCTACTCTTATATCAGGTGCCAATGAAATAATGAGGCTAACTCAGAAAACTTCTAGGAGGTTGCATGCTTATGAACAACATAACACATGAAAAGAAAGAAATAAGGAGCACTCACAACTAGACCAACATCAGCAACAACTCGTAGAATCAACTCCAAACTAACCTCCTCTCCAGGCTGACCACGAACTAAAACCTGAAAGGAAACATAAAAATTAGCATTCATATTACCAGAAAAGAGGAACATCAATCATGTATGCTGACAAGTCATTGTGTTATCATTGGTACTTTGCACCACTCTAGTTAAGTGTTTCTTCTTGAGCAGTTCCTTTAAAGTTTAAGCAAATAAAGCATAACCATGACAGAAGGCCCTGCACTAAAAACAACAGATTCCAAGGTACTTGATGTGTCAGTGTATGTAACTATCATCACAAAATCTAAAAGCTTTGTGTCTCACATGAACGAATTTAACATATCCCTAGGCCTTGGATCAATGGTAATGGGTTGGTATGGTTGAGACCTGAGACAATTCCTAGGTTGAAATCCATTTTTTTACCTTTGTATAAATAAACAGGTTTTAGTAATAGGGTACAAAAGGGGGGGGGGCGGTTGTTTTCTAACCCCTTCACGCTACATAATTGCTTATATCTAACAAGACACTGCCCATGAAACTTATAAAAATTGCTTGCTCTAAATACAGCGTATGCAGCCACCATCCCCTAATTAACCTTACCAATCGCAAGAGGAGGATTGGCTGGTTTGGAGTTGGTCAATAATTGACCACATATCATCTCAAATGCCATAAGTTATCAGGACAGGACCTAACAAAAGGTGACACAGGATCAAACATAACTCAGGAAGAAAGATTCAACAATATTATCATGGCAGCAGGCTGATGACCATATATCAAAAACATAAAGAGCTTATTTATTTTAAGTTTTAGATCCTTCTTCATACTGTTCAATATTTGCAGTCTAAAATCAAAAGGTAGCTGCATTTTCTTCAGAAATAATGTTAGAATAGATGAACCAGAAATGCCTTTTTCATAAGATAAAGTAAACAATTTCAATTTCTGAATTCATCTATGTACATGCATACTAAATAGTCTAAAATCAAAAGATAGCTGACTTCCTGAGTTCATCTTCGCACATGAATACTAAATAGCTGTCCTATGAAATTAAAATAACAGAAGGGAAGTTTTTAAGATTCTATCATATTACATGTATTTGATTCACATAAAAATTACTGGAAAGCAGAAGCCAATTAAATAATCAAACCCATCAAAGGCACAGTTTGCCGTTGAATGACATCATAACAAGATTAGTTAAGCTAGCAAAATCAGATGCATTTGAGGGACGGGTCATAATTAAATAAAGTTTACCTTATCACTGTCATCTCTTAACACATTTGTGGTTAAAGCCATTAATTGTTTCCTTCTGTACTCCGGTGCTTCTAACAAGCTAATCTGCCCCAAAAACCAACAGAAACAACACATAAATTTCTTATCCAAATTAAGAATAGGCATTAAGAACTAAGCTGAATAGTAAATACCAATAACCAACAGCTGTGTTAACTGTTAAATAATACGATAATTTTCTCAGGTCATTCTCCAATTCTTCAAAAATCTTTACAAACCAAAATATTACCATCTCCAACCAGCATGAAATTATCAAAGTCCAGGATTAAAGTACATCATATGTAAAGAAAAGAAAGGAAACCGACCATTCTTGACACATCCATATAACAAAACAAGATGCCGTCAAAAGTTAGACATTAAATCATGAATATCTCACCCCTCCTTGCCCACCCCTAGCAACAAGTACTTCATCTCCAGGCTGAGCTAAATCAGCCAGCAGCTTCCCTCTTTTATGCTTCACAACTGTTCCTGTCCCCATGACTAAACACAGTAAGCGAAGACGCCTAACAATTTGTACATTTTCATAACAAAATAATTAAATAAATTATTCACAAATAAATGTAGAAACCTAGAGGCACAGGAATACGCAATGTTGGGGCAGCGAATCCATCACGCAACTGAGAAGTTAAAACGCCCATAGAATCAACATTTCCACCGCGTTTGGAGCTGAATCGGCTTTTAGCGTGAAACTCCAACAGCGAATCTTTTGCCTCGTCAGCATAAATGACTACGTCCCCCCCTTGGCCGCCCATGGGGAGAATAAGCGAGCCATCAAAATCTCTTTTATAGGAGCTCTTCCTCCTCGTCCTCTCCTTGTCCTTAGGTGAGGATCTGTTGTTAGGCATGCTAAGAATTGCACCGTGGCCTCCATCTCCCGAACGAACAGTGATTGTCACCTGATCGAAATACTTGTGTGGTTCTCTTATTACGGAAGCTGAGTTCGCAAAAGAAGCCTCTTTTATCCTTTTGACTCTGCAGCTAATCGTGAAGGATCTAAGGCAGTCGTAATTGCGAGTGTGCTGACAACACCTAAAGCAAAAATGTAGTTAACTCATCATCATATGAAATTTCAATTGAGGATTGAGATGGAGATTTGAAGGAGAATGGTACCTTTCAGGCAGGAGATGAGCGAGGAATAATAGATTATGATTAGAAGATTGAAAGCTGACGAAGGAGGACAATGGAAGAGAAGCCACATTCACCATTATCGTCTTAGGATTTTGAGGGAAAGCGGGCTCATGGCTTGGGCGGGGCATTGGGCGTAGAAACACTTTATATTCTGGATCAGTTCCATTATTTGCCCTCCATTATGGATAGGCCGTAGAAACTCCTTTTAAAGCCCAAGAATCTGAAGCCCAGAGCTATATCTGAAACAATATTTGCAAGTGAAATTCGCGCAAGTGAAGACAATTTCATATCTTACTTCCAAAGAGAAAAAAAAAAAAAAAAAGACAATGACAACTAAAAAAATCTTGTATTTTCTTTATTTTTGATAAAATGCAACTTAAAAGCGAATGTTTTTTAATTAATTTGATTAAATAATAAATTTTTTTGCATACACTGAGTATGGTAGTAATAGAACATAATAATATTATTATTTTCGTCTTCTCCTCCCCAAATAAAAAATATTTATATATTTTTCTGTACTCCCATGTAATTCTTTTATTAGTCTAGCTTTCTACATTAATAAGTTTGAACGAACGTTACTAAATTGGAATTTGGAATGCGCAATGAAAGGATTGATATTGGCATTTGGGCATGTTTCGGTAAGATAGCACCGTCAACAGATATGTCCGACTCATCCCAACAGCAAACACAAACCACAACTGCAATACCTAATTCCACATAAGCGTTGAATTTTTTCTGTACAATTTTTAATCCGACGTATCATGCAAGTCATCAGCAAAACGAAAGCAAGTACCTGTTCCCAGAACGCGTGAAAGAGTAGCACTTGATGTATTTTCTTTGTAGAGTAAGTCCCATCAAACCTACAATGACTAACTCTGCTTATGTTAGTTGCACAGCAACAGAAACGAGGAAAAGAGAAACGGTGACACGTAAAAATAGCATTTTTAAAAATTATAGTGAATTGTACAAACGCAATTAATTCCATCTAGGACGCATTCCATGTTCCTTTCTTTTATTATGGACTATTGAATTGTATAAACGCAAAAAGATACACTACATATATACATGTATATGAATGAAAAAAGTTGAAACGAGACCAGGTTCTATAAAATTAACGGTACAGCTTTTTTGGTGCCCAAAATATATAAATACGAAACCTCAAAATTGATGACGAATCAAGAAATATAAAACCCAATGAAGGACCAACATGGAAAATCCAAAACCTAAGGTTAGTTTAATTTTTCACGGTAGAAGGGGAAGTCGCATCCCAAACCAGTAATTTCAAAAAAATGAAAAAAAGAAAATTTACCAGTTACAACAGGAACAGATCAAAAGGAGGCGCGTCACCCAGCGGTCATTTTCGTAGCTGCCGTCAGGCCCAAAACATTTAGGGCCAATTTCAGTGCGTTCCCTGCATTTCTGTCTGTCCAAAACGCGAAAACACAGATATTATTACCTTTCGGTACAACTTCGTACTCTGCACAAGCGGCTGGCCAATCTAAAAATGATGCAGACAGTAAAAAATAAATAAATAAATAAATTTTATTTTCATTTCTTATATTTGAATAAAAAGAAAAATAAATTTATTTTTCTTATTTTTATTAAAAAATAAATTTATTTTCTATTTTTTAAAAAAAATGAAAAAAGAAAAATATTATTTTATATATACCATTTAAAATTTATAAGCTGACCACTCAAAATTTACCAATTTTAAAACCTACCGACAACTTTCAATGAACACCAAAATATTTTGACTAACATTATATTATAAAATTATAATTGGTATAATTTTTAAATTTTAAATAATAATTTTATTAATACATATAATTATTTATTATTTTTAAATAATTTTTAATTCTCATAAAATTACTAAAAAAAATAAATTATACATATAATTTAAATTTTTCTATGATATCATATCGTAATAATATCATAAAATACATGTGTATATGACATTTTATAATATCATTACAATATGATACCATTAGATAAAATTTTAAGCAATGTATTTAGTTAATTAATTAATTATAATAATTTTATCAAAAATAAAATTATTCAAATCTAGCTAGCATGGAAATGAGAAAAAGTGGAAACGGAGATGAAAAAATAGTATTTTAAAAAAATATAAGAAAAAGTGAGAAAAATATATAAATATAAAAAAATATGAGGACATATTTATAAATATTTTTTCTTACACATAATAAATATTGAAGTAACTAATTATGGATCATAAAAAATATTTTAAATAATTATGTAAATCAACATTAATTATAAAACAAATAAATGAGATGACAATAATCAATTAAATATTAAAAAATAAATATTAATTATCCATAAGTCTCATAACCAAAATTAGTAGAAAAAAATGTGTTTTCAAAGTGAAAATGCATTTATTAATTTTTCAAAACTATAGAAACGTGTCTGAAATATTTCAGGAGAGTTTTTGTAAGTTTTATAAAAAAAGCATTTCTGAAATGCCGAAACATTTTCCTCTAAAAGTTTTTGCGCATCATAAATTCAAATTAATAAATCATTATATATACTAAAAAAATTATTATTTAAGTTTTCAAAATTGTATTAATTACAGTATCATAATATATGATCACATTGTTAACCATATTTAGAATGGTCAGTTTACAATTCTATATACGATGAATCAAGACCATTTAAGAATTTCTACAATTCAGGATCCTACTTACGGTTTATCAGGCTGACATTATCATCAAGGTCTCGAATTTAAATAATCAGGGAAAATGGTTGCCGTGTTTCCTAAATAATCAACCATGTCCTGAATAATAACGATGATATAGGGATGTTCCAATCAAAACTACAAGCTACCTTTGGCTTTATAACCAACACTTCACTTCCACGTCCCTTTATATTTCTTTGACATTATCGTACTCCCTCCCCTTGTTTTCTCAGTTACAGCCAGCACCCATCCAACAATTTAACATTCTAAAAAGAGGAGGATCCAATGTAATAACAGATTCAAATGCTAATGACGATGCACAAGATGAGAACCAGAGTAAATATAATCATTCACAAAAAAAAAAAAAAAAAAAAAAGGTTTGAAGTTGATTTCAGACAATAACATGTTACTCAAATATGAATATATTTACAATCACACAAGTGCTGACAGCTTTTGCCTCATGAGAGAGATCACTAAACAGTTCCCAAAACATATTTCTGTAAGATAAATTATATGAGACGCATGGTCTTTGAATCTTGATCTTGCTTCACTAAACAAGATTCCCAGTATGCCAAATCAAACTCTGATGTTAGGCTACAGAATAATCTTAATTCCTGAGGTCTTAATAATTGCAAGAAAAATTTTATCAGCCACTAGATCATCAAAACCACCCAAATGCACAATGGCCAGGCATGCCTTACCAAATGCAGAAACATCTAGAAACATGAAACAGCCTACTTGGCAACTTTTACAGATGTGATGGCATCACATTATCTACCCATGAAAAGCCATACATCAAAACCATAAGGTGGCAACAAAATGCCAAGTGACCTTGGTTACCCTTGCCACAAGTATTTGAAACACATCCATAATCTAGCCTTTCAGAAAATCCTTCATGGAAAATAGTGGAATCCCATCCTGCAAAAGTCCATGTTAAAGAGTAAGAGATCAACACCTCAGAACAGCAAATCATCATTTTGTGTACAATTTAATCACCACTAAGCAGATTTGGTCTGAAAGGGCAATGCAATCAATTAGATCACAACTACCTAATATCTAAAAATTATAGAAGAAAGAATTAGTACAGCATTAACATAGCTACAGTTGACATATCTGCAAAACTAATGAACATACTGAACCTAAAAATTTCAACGTTGAAAAAATATTAAATTTGCCTTACTTTGCCATGATCTTGATTTAAGTACTGCCTCACAACTGTTATCTGTTGTATTAGCCTCTCCATTGGTGTATAGCTTGGGCGGTTTGCATGCGCTTATGGTGTTGAATATCAAAAATTAGCAGTGAGATCAACAATGTTTTGCTTTATAACATTTTAAACATAAATAACACACATAAAAGAAGTAACTAAGGGAACACACCAAGAATGGCTCGGTTCAAATTATCAACAACTTGCTGTCGATACTCCAAGCTAAGCAGATGAAACATTGGAGATTTTTCTGGTTCTTCATAAGCAAGCAAAGCCATAAAGTCCTGCAGCAATAGAAAACTATTGTTCATTCTCTGACAAATACTAGACTAAGATATGCTTAAAACGGTTGATTCAAAAGGAACATACTTCAAGCTTTTCAACATACTTCTGAACTTTCCCAAATGAGGTCAACTTGTTTTGAGCAAATTCCAACGCTTCTGTGCTGCCATATAAATGGAAGACTTTATACTAAGGAAATATGAAGTCATGATTAATGAATACATCGTTCTTACATAACTCACCACTTGTTAGTGCAAACAAGCTCAATGAAATGAAGGCTCAAAAGATCAAAATGCAAGTCCTTATCATTTTCCAGTAAGTCATGTGCCAACTCATCTGTTAGCTCAATAGCCATAAGCACATTCCCCTCTAATGCATAGTGAAAAATTCCTGATCATATAATGTACAATTAGAACCACCATAATCAAGGATTATAGTTCTATATCACAATAAACTAAAAAACAGTGTCAGAGAATTTACATTTTACAAGAAAAAGTATCATTGCATTATGGCAAGCAAAAACAAAGAAAGCCAGGAGCCAAATCCTTATTCCAATAATAAACCACGAAAAAGCTTAACATAACTACAGAGATCCAAACTAAGTTTTTATAGCTGTGCCCTGAGTACGGGTTGCTGTGAATATATGACAAAGTTATAATCAGCAATAAAAAAATTGCAACAAATTAGCACCATAAAGAATGCCTAGAACCATTTTGGGATAGGATCCAACTGCTACAATGTGCCTAGATAAGTTATTTCAAATTTCTGTTTCTCAATGTTAAATAAATATTGAATGCTTAGCAAGTTCAGATAAGCATATCAATTAAATATTACTGGATGAAAGCTGAACCGCATAAAAGCAACTATGCAAAATATTACTCACATATCTGCAGATGACACAATTAAAGGACAAGTGCAACTTTAAATATAAACATGCACTCTCGCAAACTCACAAATGCAAAGATGCTGTTTACCAACTTTGAATCATGCATCCTACTTTTATGCCATTAAAATTTGATTATCTCGACATACTTTTTCTTTTTTCCATGTCCTCAAGACAATCTGCAGGCTGCCTCAACCCAGTACATGCAAGAAAGGATTCCACAGTTTCTTTATAACAATTATGCACCAGATATGAGAGAACAACATTGTGAATGTCATTGTCTTTGATGGCCTGCAAACAAACACCAAGGCATTAGAAAGTAACGCAACCATAAAATGCATAGCAAAAAGAACATAATATGTATTTATGAAGCTCTATCAATGAGTTCGAAACTAATGATTCTTCCATAAAGACCAGCAACAGCATTCAAAATCAATAAAGTACATGCTTATACTACTATGAACAAAATTAGAATCAAGGATTACTTCTCAATAAGATGTTTAAAGGCTTAGCAAAACAGCGTTGGCTAGAGATTCAAACCAGCATTATACTACAGTGCAATTTTCCATAAAATTAATTCACATTTTGTACAAAAATTAATACAAACTCATATTCAAATGAACATGAGGATGAAGAACCTCACATTACAAAATTACCCAGCAATTAGCAGCGATTTCAATGCAATTCCAATGCCCTAGCTTAATAAAATCAAAACATTGACAGAGTAAAATAAAATTTAGGGTTTGGGAAAACAATTTTGTATATATTCAAATACAGGTCAACGGCTTAATGTATTATTGCAATGCGCCCAAAGAGCACTCAAACGACAATGAGCTTTATAAGACACTAAATAATTTCTGAAAACTGATATTGAATGGAAGAAGAAGAAGAAGAAGAAGGAAGAAAGAAAGAAAGAAAGAAAAATGGAACAAAAAAAAAAGGTGCTTACAACTTGTTCATAATGGCGAGGATCGATCTCCATGATTAGATACTCTGATTATAATTAAGAGGAGATTTTTTTTTTTTTTTGAAAAGTTCGCTCGTGGTTGGATTTCGAAGGGTGGGACTAAATAGAAAAGATCGCGAGGAGAGGCTGAAGTGAGATGGTGTTGTGCTAAAGGGGCAGAAAAATACTTGGATTGGATGTGGAGACCGCTGTTGCTGTCTCTTTTTCACTTCTACACGTGCCTTCGAACAAGGCTTCTGTTTCTTCTTCTTTTTTTCCTTTTACGCTAAATCTGGTTTTTTTTTTTTTTTTCACTTTTTTTTAAATAAGTGAATATATAATTTTCACATTTTTCTTTTGATCCTAATCATTGTTCTATCTTTTATTAGAAAACTTTTTTTTTTTTTTTTGCATTTGTGGGCTACTATTCATATATTCTATTGACGACAATACTCTTTTTTCTTTATTTTCTTGTATAAAGTGAATTATTTTATTTATTTATAAGTTTTTATTTTGTTTTATATTTTTTTGAAAGTTTTTATTTTGAATTTATTATTTTATCTATTTTTGTTAAAGTTTTTGTCTTTTTTAATTTATTATTTATCTATTTTTGTAAGAATTTATATCTCTTTTTTTTAGTTTTATTTGCTTTGATATTAATTATTTAGTAATATATAATGATACATTATTGAACACTATTTTTCAAATTTATTCTTATGTACTATATGATTTTAATTCACATTATATTATATCACTATATTTGGTAAAATTTTAACAATTGATAAAAATATAGAGTTATCGAAGAATTCATAGTAAAAATATAATAATGATTTCAAAATTGAACTAATGTACAATTATTATATTGATATTTTAGATTATAATTTTTTTAAAAAAATGTTGCATGATTATTTTTAATGAAAATATTTATATTATTCTAATCAAAATATAATTCTCACATTGTTTTTTTAAGGAATTCTAACGATGTTAATAAAAGAAACTGCTATTTTATATGATCATATCAAACTTCGCCACACTAATACGGAGATTGAAAATCTAAGATAATAAATGTTTTTTTTTTATTTTTTTAAAAATAAATCATAAAAATTGAAATTTGTAATGTTTGCAAGTAGTGGATTATCGGATTCTTTGTCTAGTAAGGACAAAAAAAAATAGCTATTTTCCTCCTCATTCTTTTATTTTCACATTTTTTTTTCTTATTTTCATTTTTTAGCCATAGACAGTAATTTATTTATTTATTTTTCATTCAATAAACATAAATTTATATTTATCATTGTAGATTTATATTATTTTATTTATTTCTCCTTTTAACTCTAATACAAAATTATTTTTTTTACGAATATATGACTTATATTACATGAAAGTGATTATCATTTCTTTATAAAATTGATTTATAATAATATTATCAAAGTAGTCAATCAAATTTTTACAATAATTCAATTAAACTCATTTAAAGATTAAAAAAATATTAAAGTATAGTTTAATATAGTCATCAAATAAAGCGTGCATCAAATTTAATAATTTATTAATATAAATGTGTTTCTATAAAAGAGATCATTATTTTCTCATCAAATTTAATATACTTAGTCTCAAAATAATTTAGTATAAATTATAAGCTTAAATTTTTTTATGTTTAATTAGTAATTTTTTATTTGAATATTCATGAATAAAAACCATTTAAAAATATTAGTTCAGTGGGAATTCGATGGCAATAATTGCAGAATAAGATTTTTATAATTCTAATTGTTCTAAACATATTTTTAGTCAAAAAATTATATTATTATTTTTTAATGTTAGACTATGTGATAAGTTTGAAAATTTTAAATATGATTTGTAAAATGATATTTACTCAATTAATGTAATTTTATGATATGCCATTGAATTAAAGAAAGGCTTGTTTAGTCTAAAAGTAATGGTTTACGGTAAGAGATTAGTGTTTAACTACGAGCAATTAATAAATATAATGTGTCTAATAATTTAGTGATTGAATGTTTAGAAATATTATAAAATAATAAAAAAAGATAATTATTTGATATGAAATATTAAATTTTGGAATGGTATGTAATGATAAATATAAAAGTAATACTAAAAAATAGATAAATGTTCACTTTTATATTTAAACGCTAAACGATAGTTTTTAGCGTTCAATTATATTTTTTAAATAATAAATACTAATTTTGAAATTAAAATGTAAATCATTAATATTTATTAAATATTTTTTTCAGTGTATAAATATTTAATCACTGAACGTTGATAAAAAATATTAAATCAAACAGAGAAGAACGTAGTATGTATCGGTATTAAACGTCCAAAAAAAAAAGTGTCCACTAAGAGTTGGATAGGCTTTACATTGTAGGATCTCTAGCCCATAAAAGTGCCCCAAGCTGAAATAAATCGCTCTTTAGAATTCAGTCATAGCAGTCACCATCACCAAACTAACTAGGCTCATAACTTATTTAGGCCCAATTACACAAAAAAACGCAGCAGCTTGAGACAGTAATGCTCCATTTATGTCTTGCTGATATGAAGACAAGCTACGGATATGGCGTCTTGGGTCTGGTATCAGTGATCACCTCTTTCATCTCCTATATAAAGAAAAAAGAAGCAAAGTAAAACAAATAAACCAACAAGAAGTCCATATGGTCTCTTTCCGTTTATTGCCTTTTAGCTGTTGTAATACCTCCACGTGCAATGATTAAGGAAGCTGTAAGGAAAGTTCCTGAATGAAAAACGATACATGGTTTAGGACTTGCTCCGCTCTCCTCGATTCTAGGGGCCCAACCAGCCCATTAAAACAAACACTTAAACGCCCTCTTTCTATTATCCGAAAAAAATGAAGTCCACTTGTGCCCTTTTGCTCACTCTCTTTTTCTCTTTCCTTTCTCTGTATTCTTCCACGGACATCCCCCAGCTCTTCGAAACATGGTGCAAACAACATAGCAAGACCTACGCTTCTGAAGAAGAGAAGCTGTTTAGGCTCAGGATCTTCGAGGACAACTATGATTTTGTTACCAAACATAACAGTCAGCCCAATTCCTCATCTTATTCCCTTTCTCTTAATGCATTTGCTGATCTCACCCACCATGAGTTCAAAGATTCTCGCTTTTCATCAGCATCCTTCAATGTTGATCGTCCAAATCTACAAATGCCCGATCATGATTTTGTTGGTGGTATTCCTGACTCTGTTGATTGGAGAGAGCAAGGGGCTGTGACCCAGGTCAAAGATCAAGGGAGCTGTGGTGAGCCAGGCTTTTTTTTTTTTTTTTGGATTTTATTCTTTTCAATTAATTTTAATTTGAAAGCTTAATTATATGTTACTATGGTTGTCTTTTAACTAGTCAGAACTATCTTTTGCTGTGTTGCGTAGGTGCTTGTTGGTCTTTCTCAGCCACAGGAGCTGTTGAAGGCATAAATAAGATAGTTACTGGATCTCTAGTTAGCCTATCTGAACAAGAGTTAGTTGATTGCGACAAATCTTATAATAATGGTTGTGAAGGTGGACTCATGGACTATGCATTCCAATTTATTATTGACAAACATGGGATTGATACTGAGGAAGATTATCCATATCTAGGACAAGAAAGGCCCTGCAAGAAGGACAAGGTACTGACTTTAGTCTTTTCAAGTTGCTTACTGAGATCATTTTTTAAATTATTTTAAAATCTCGAGTTCATGTCTCAAATGGAGTCAAATATATATATATATCACTTTATTTAAAATCTTCTCACATTCCTTATTTGTACACAATGTAGCTGAAAAGGCGTGCTGTGACGATTGATGGGTATACTGATGTGCCCCAAAACAATGAGAAAGAGCTACTAAAAGCAGTTGCGGAACAACCTGTGAGTGTGGGCATATGTGGCAGTGAAAGGACATTCCAGTTGTATTCAAAGGTTGGTTCTTCTGGTTAATCTCAATGACTACTGAAAACTGTTAAATAAACATTTTATGATTGTAAACGTTCTTTGTATTACTTGTGTGATAGGGGATTTTCACTGGCCCATGTTCAACTTCTTTGGATCATGCTGTACTGATTGTAGGATATGGGTCAGAAAATGGATTAGATTATTGGATAGTGAAGAACTCATGGGGAAAGTACTGGGGGATGGATGGTTATATGCATATGCAGCGCGACAGTGGCAATTCTAAAGGGGTTTGTGGTATAAACAAGTTGGCTTCATATCCAAGGAAGACCAGCCCGAACCCACCTCCTTCACCTTCGCCAGGACCCACTAAATGTGATCTCTTTACTCACTGTGGAGAAGGGGAGACTTGCTGCTGTGCTCACCGCATTTTGGGGATATGCTTCTCATGGAAATGCTGCGAATTGGATTCAGCTGTGTGTTGCAAGGACGGGCGTCATTGTTGTCCTCATGATTATCCAGTTTGTGACACTACTAAAAACATATGCCTTAAGGTCAGCATTTGTTTTCTTCTTCCCTGCTTTCAGTTTGATATTTAATTTTGATGTGTATGGATTATTTGCAAAGTCATTTGTATTTCTGCTGGTACATTAATTCCCCCCCCCCCCCCCCCTCGGCATTCAAATTGGTTAAGAACCTTTCATATTGGTAGTTCTAAAATGGCTTCCCCTGACGATTTTTACAAATTACTGGACTTCACAGTAGTGTAATTTTGGCTCTTTTTTGCTTATAATAGTTTCTATCTAGCGTCATCTAGTTTATTTAGTTATAGTACTAGGCAAACGAATTTGAGGTTTTGGGATATAGAGTTGAAGACCAAATAAGATAAATCACAATGATTAATTCTATCATTTCTCTATGGTTTATGATAATTTCAAGTTATTGATCCGGAACTGGATGGTTTAGAATTCATTTTATAGAGGTAATATATTTCATTGTTTTCCTATTGTAGACTAAAATTGCCTTATGCTTGCAGCGTTACGGTAATGACACAAAAAAGGGAATTGTTGCAAAGAAAAGATCGACGGGGAAGTTTGGCAGTTGGAATTCTCTTTTTGAAAGTTGGATTCTGTGAAGCAAACTTCATCTGCTCTGTGGAAGTCGCATGCAAAAAGGTTCTTAGATTTTGATTATTTTCTCCACACCCAGAAGCTCATTACTAAAATCTCATTGGCGATCTTGTGTTTCTGCTGCATCACGGTGTTTTTATATTTTTTCACTAAAGAATTGATGATTTTAGATATGGGAGTCCGGAAGTGGAGGTGTTTATTGTACTTCTGTTTCTAGATATGAAATCTGACGGGAGAGGTTCATTCTTAGGCTAGCTATCAGATGGTTTATGAGCACTTTTCCATATGTGATATGCATTGCATAATGCTTCCCACAAAAGCTATATAACTGTTTTTTTCGCTTCTTTTTTGTACCCATTTCCCGAATGTTAGGTATGAAGACTTGTAGTCTGCTACTTTTATACTGCAGATGTTTACCAAGCTTAGTAATGCGTTTTATTAAGCACGTCTATCTCTATTAGTTTTATCCAAATAATTTTTCGTATCCATTTTCCAACATCAAACAATCTACCATGGATTATCAGGCATTTTCAAGTTCTGCCATTGATGAATCTATTTTAATATGTTCTTACCACTGGCTAAGTCATGCTAAATAATACAACTAGCCATGAAAAGTCTATCTGTAAGAAATCAAGAACCATTGAATATCTCCAGTAATCTACGCAACCCAACATGCCACAATTACTAAAATCCAGTACCCTTCTTTTGACTCGACAAGATCAAAGAATGCACAATCAAACAAGAATAAAGAATAAGGTGAAGAAGATGATGAAGAAAGATACACCAGGCATATAATAACATAAAGAAAACCTTCAGACCTTGCTAGAAAGTGACGATCCAATTAGCATTCAAAAGTGAGGATCAAGTTATTAGGTCAAAAAGATCACATTACATTTGTTCATAGTTGCAATATAAATAATACAAGACAGTCCTAACATGACTACGAAAAGGCAATCTACAGAGTGAGATCAAGCAGTATTCATCACGATATGGTTCACTCTGACATGCATACCTCACATTCTTCTTGACAACACAAAACTGTTACAGTTCAATCTCTAAAATGGCATGGCAAACTCAAAAAGAACTCCTTTCAGCCGCTCCAAGTATGATTTATACTAATTCACTGACTTGACTAATCAAGAATCAAAGAAAACCCATTTCCAATATAACCAAATTGATATCACCAAACCAACTACCCAAGAACTAGATTAATCAGATTTTACCGAATTCAGGGGAAATATTAACAATTAACAAGTGTCCATCATGTGCAAAACTCATTCAGTTTATGAAGGTCTATAATTTAACATCTAATTAATGGAAACACAGACAAATTACACATGAGAAAAATTTACAACTTCCTTCGTAAATCTTTTCGTGTATAAAAATAATACTAGAGCAAAAAGAGAGCGGATGCAATTTAATACCCACATACAATTCCACATCCTTTGCTATACTCCTTTGCTTCTACTACCAAGTAATCTGTCCTGTTTTTCTATATCATGAAGAAGACGGAAACGCGTCTTTAACGGCGGAAGCAGCCGTCAAGTAGTTGAGAGTATTCCTCAGAGTGTCCTTTTCTCTCTTCAACCTGGCCACCGTATCCTCCAATTCTAGTAGGGCCTGCTGCTCTCGGGGCGCACCCTCGAACGTACTCCCTACGAAAAACGAAAACGGCGTCGGGAATAGGTTCCTGCGCAAATCCAGAGCTTCCTTTTCGGGTTTCCCGTTCAACCGATTTGACAATCTAATCACGTCTTTCATGTACGTCTCCACTTCCGTCGCTAAAGCCTCCATGTCCTCATCCCCCGACGGTCTGTCCTCCAGCCACGTCACCTCGGCCACAAGATAAGGCTTCGTTCTGGCAAGATTAGTGATGCGGAAACGCTCCTGGCCCTTGCAGATGAGGAAGAAGCGGTCGTCGACGAGGCGCTCATGCTTGACGATCTCGCCAACGCAGCCAACTTCAGCGGTGCCGGAGGCGGGGTCTGAGTAGATGACGCCGAAGCGTAGGTCGGTATGGAGGAGAGTGTGCATCAAAATGCGGTAACGGAACTCGAAGATCTGGAGAGGAAGGATAGCACCAGGAAATAAGACCAGCGGAAGAGGAAAGAGCGGAAGTTCGACGACATCGTTTGGTTTTGGATGGTTAGTGTGATGCTTCTGGGAGAAAGACGAGGCCGAGCATTTGAGAGAGTGGAAACTGTGTCGTCTGCGGCGGCGTTGGTATTGGCGACTGTGGTAATGGAGAATTGATTGGGAATCGGAGTTAGGGTTTAATGAAAGGTCGGGGTCTAATGAAAGGTTGTGAGCAGAAATTAGCTGAAGCAGAGCCATTTGGGGGGAAAATTAGCTACTAGTGAGGAAGAAGTTAAGGCAAGTGTTTCTGTTTGGTTGCGTTGTTGGAGAGAGAAAATGGAAATGAATCCATTTTTTAGTATGAGTTTTGCCATCTGGAAATGATATATGCAAATATGATTTTTTTTTTTTTTTGACCCTTTTGAATTTTGGTGGTCTTAAGAAATAAATGATTTTGGATTTGGAGGATGTGGGTAATAATATATGAATTTCGGATGTGGTTTGGAATTTTCCACGTGGAAGCTCACGTGGATCGTGTGCCCTCATTGGCCAAATGCCTCTGCTGACCGTGGCTGAAGGCCGTATTATCATTTTCAATCCGACACACCCATGTGCCAATCTATTATCACCCATGAGTTTTATCAATTTTATTGAATTTTTCAGTTTCTTTTCGTCTCGATGGACCAGCTCAACTAGCATCCGGACAATCGAGACCGACAAATCATATCATGCAATTTTATCCGCGATATTTTGCGATTTTAAAATTTTAAAATATATGTATTGATAAATGTGAAAGAGTTTTTTCCTCTCATATTTATTATTTTAAATTTTTATAATTTTTTTTATTTTAAATATTATTATTTTATTTATTTTTAATAAATTTTTTTATTTTAAATATACATATTTATACTTTTATGTTTTTCTTTTTTTCTTTTTAATTACATTATTATTATTGTTGTTATATATTTACAAAATATAAATTCATTTTTATTTTTACATAAATTAAAAAAATAATTAATTTATAAGTAAAAGTTTATTTTTTATACACTGTAGGTTTATTTTTTATAAATTATAAATTTATATGATGTAAACTATAAATTTATTATTAGTAAGTTATATATTCATTTTTATAAACTATAGATTTATTTTTATAAATTATAAATTCATTTTTGTAAATTATAGTTTTATTTTGATATAAACTGTAAATTTATTATAAGTAAAATATAAGTTGATTTTTTATATATTGTAGTTTTATTTTTTATAAATTATAGATTTATTTGGTATAAACTATAAATTTATTATCAATATTCATTTTTATAAACTATAGATTCATTTTTATAAATTATAGTTTTATTTTAATATAAACTGTAGATTTATTATCAATAAAATGTAAATTTATTTTTTATAAAATGTAAGTTTTTTTTTTAAATTATAAATTCACTTTATATAAATGGTAGATATATTATCAATAAATAATATATTCATTTTTTGTAAATTGTAAGTTCATTTAACATAAACTTTAAATTTATTTTTTGTAAGTTATAGGTTCATTTTTTTGTAAACTATAAGTTTATTTTTTCATAGTTAAATATTTTTAAATTTTTTTATAATATTAAATTGGCAAACACCATAAAATTTATATACTAAATATAAAATATATTATAATTAATCCTAAATTATTTTTTAAAATTTTTAATTGAAGATTTTAATATAATTACATTTTTCTTATTATTTTGATATTATATATAATATAAAATAAATATTCATTAGATTAAAAAAATTATATATATCTAAATTAATTTTTATAGAATAAAAATCTCATTTATTAAAAAGGATAAAAAATATAAAAATATAAAAAAATATATAATAAAGGGGGAAAAAAAAGAAAATTGTATGAAAAAAACTAAAAAGAGAGTTGTCCGTGTTTCTTTTTTTTTTTTTGAAATGTTATAAATCCTTAAATTATATTTGATACTTGATCATGGTTTCATTATGTAACAACGCATTGAGCCCTAGCCCACTTCACCAAAGTCCAAGTACTAGAGGGTCAAACTCAAAGCTGAATAAACTACGACGCTGTATCCACACGAGGGACCGCAGTGTTCTGAAATTCGTTCTCTTGCATCTGACGTGTAAGCGTACGTCACTCAAAAATTCCCCTCTCCCCAAAGCGCGTAATCTCGTCCAAAATGAGGGAGATGTCCCATTCGTAATAACATTAAAACTAGCAGGGGTGCTTTAGGTAAGTAAAAATTAACAGGCTATAAATGGTTCAACTTATCACGCTTCCAAATCGCACAATATCGAATTCAAACCGAATCGTGAAAAAACTAGCGCAGAAAGCATGGCTGAAGAAGGACAGGTAATTGCCTGCCACAACGTAGAGGCCTGGACGGAGCAACTCAAGAAGGGAAACGAAAGCAAAAAACTGGTATACGACCCCCGCTCTTTCCCTCTTTCTCTCTATCTTTTACCATACAGATTTCTTAAATTTAGGAAATTGGAATGTTTTGTTATCCTATGTTTTAGAAAATGTTCATATTGGTGAAAATCTGCTAGGTTTGTAAGTTAGATCCGTATGAACATGTTCGTTTTTTCACCATGGTATCGATAATTTTATCAATTGAAGCAAGGTTTGCTGCAATTTTAATGGTGCTTGGCTTCTGGACTGTTATCCGATTTCGTTATATTTTAGTTCTGGTTTGGTGGGTCTAACGACTGAACAGAAATGTTGTTATTATTGTTCTTTTGCTACCATTAATCACAAAATACCCTACTTGTCTACTTCATTTGTTAGCTTAGCTCTACTTTTTTGTTGCTAATGGATTTTTGGTATTGTAACTAAAGAAATGGTTTATAAACAGATTGTGGTGGATTTTACTGCTACTTGGTGTGGGCCTTGTCGTCTCATGACTCCGATTCTGGTAGATTGGGCTAAGAAGATGCCCAATGTCACATTCTTGAAAGTGGATGTGGATGAATTAAGGGTAATATATCTGTGCTACTTTCCTCTCTTTTTTGGATTAGTGATGGTAATAATGTTTCTTCTTTGGTCTTGACGAAAGATAAATAAATGAAATAAATCTGTGCTGTTACTTTTCATTAATTAATTATTAGGGTTCTGATTCTGCTTGTATAGGATGAAATTGTCACTGTATCTCAATCTAATGCGAAACATCTTGTCACTGTATCTCAATCTAATACGAAACATTGGATTACAATCTATTAATTTATGTTACTTTTGCTTTCTCTGCAGTCTGTTGCTGAAGAGTGGGATATTGAGGCAATGCCTACTTTTGTGTTGTTGAAAGAAGGAAAAAAAGTAGACCAGTTTGTAGGCGCCCATAAAGATGATCTGCAGAATCTCATTGCCAAGCATGCCGGTGACGTTGCAGCAGCTTAATTGCTGAAGCATACGAGGACCTCATATAAGCTAATGGCATGGTCTTATCAATATTTTGTGTTATTTAAATGCCAGGAACTTTGTCTTCATATTGTTTCGTGTTATGTGGTCATGTGAGGCCACACCCTTGTGGATGTTTGGGATTTATCTATGGCTTAAAGAAAAAGAAAATAAAAACAAAAACAAAGCTTTTATTCTTAATTTCTGTTGCTGAAGGTATTGGTCTTTTAATTGCTAAGCCTAGACCGAGTGCCATCCAAATTAACATATGATTTGCTGCTGAGAGATGCGTGGCCGCGTGTACATGTGACATGGCCTTGATGACTGCGAGAAATGTAACACCTACATGTTGCGTGTGTTGGAGATTTCTACTAACACTCAAGTCCTTGATGACGGCGACAAATATACACAATAGCTGCTGCACAGGTTATCATGTAGAAAGTTAGAAACTCAACTATAATGTTTGTGATCTACCCTTTATGTTAAAAAATGAGGTAACCCTACAAAAAGCGACTCATTCAAATTTCTGAATCACATTTTCTTTGCGATAAGAAGATTTTATTTCTCGAGCCAGTGTGGTAGAAGGAAACATTATCTTGGCATGCCACGATAGTGGGGCGAAGTCCCCTCATTCACTGGTAAAGCGGTTAAGAATGGGACTCATCAAAATAATTATAACTTGTGTTAAACACGTCTAACTCTCTAAAATGGCATCTTTGTTAGTGTCCAAGAATATTCAGAAGTGATAATTGAAGTGGAGTTGCCTATATTATTAGCTTCTCGGTTATGTACTATGGTTCTCAATGAATCGATTCCTATTAATTTGATTTTGACTCGAATAGAAGAGAAAGAAGGGCACTTACACCAAGTAGATATGAGCTGATATGATATTGAAGATTTTCCATGGAACTATTGCTAATGAAGCAATGAGTAAAATTAAATCATGATTTTATTACAGATCCTTATTAGTCACTGAAATCACAGAATCACTCTTACTACTGTTCAACTTGGTCTTTCTTTTTGCTCTTCCGCAAATTCTGATTTCATCCAACAATAAATATTTCTAGCTCACAACAAATCTCTTCCATCTATGGATAACTTCTAAGGCTATATGCAGAACCCAGCAAACAAATTGTGAGCTGCTTAAATATTTCTAGCTCACAACAAATATCTCCCATCTCTGCGAAAGCATTCATCTATTCAAATGCTTATAAGAATACCCAGCAAACAGCATATTGTGAATCTAAATTTCAACACACCTAGCTATACAACGTAAACAATTGTGAACAACAGAATACCTGTCTTCATTTTGCCTCTGGCATCTTCTTTTTTCTTCCCTGCCTGTGTTGTATTAATAATTATAATTATTTTTTGAAAATTCAACAACCTCTGAACTCCTTTTGCTGTTCTATCTAGCATTGGTTTAAGTGGTTTCATTGGTAGTAGAACAAACAGCTTCAACTGATAACTTCTTCAGTACATTCGGACACGGATCAACACCAAAGTTACCATTTGATATGGTAACCGTATGGCTCTCCCGCCCGATGCATTTCTGCAGAGCAGAATAATGTGAGTGAAAATAAATCAGCAACCCAATTTTATAATGGGCAAAAGAAAAAAAAAGCAGTGAAATGCACATGTATAAGGACCAAAACATTATTAGTCAGCTAACTTGCCTTTTCTATGACAGCATGGGTGTTTGTAGCATGGCAAGTTCCTTTCTGGAAACTTCCACAACTTCCAGATGGAGTACCAAACTTGCGAATTTTATAGCGGATATGCATTGCCCTGGTGCACACCGTAGGTGTACCTTTGCCTGGGGAAGCATTGATGATTTACCGCCACTATTAGCACTACAATCCTCAATGCCTGGATGCTGCTCATAGGCATCAGCGCACACACTTGTTATTGATCTCTTAACAAGTGATATCTTTAATGCATCTCCACCAAGCTCTTCGAAAACTACCAAAAGATTGTTTTGGGGCTTTAACCAGGACCTTGGAACATGATACCTAAAAGATCCATATGAAAATTTATGCAGCCGTAGGATATATGAATTGCACCCACGGAGTCAATGCCATAGTGTAAATGTAATGGTAAAAATTAACTATTTTACTCAGCATACCATCGTTGTGTTGGTTCGCCACCACCAAGCTGGCACTTTGGAGGCTGGTATGTTCCAGAGTAACTACAACCATTGCATTCACCCTTTGCATAAGTCATCCAGTATCTTCCAATGCTCTGCCCATTGATCCAAACCTGACCCTTTCCCATGCTGCGCATGTCCAAAGCCAATGGTTGATTTCCTCCAGGTGCATCAAAGTAAGCCTGAAAGATCCAAAAAGCCTAAAATCTTCACTGAACTTTGTAACTATCATGTCATGACTACTATTCTTGAACTTCCTTCATACCTTATGCCACTTCAAGAGCTGTCCTTGGTTAGAAGCTAAAGAACCTTGGATCCAATCAACAGATGAATCTCCATTTGGAGAGACCAGATTCATTGCCTCTCCTTTTAAACCAATCTGTTATAATATCCTGTGATTTAAACTGCTGGCACCCTATTAGGTACAATTCAGAAACACAAACAGAACAGTGTCAAACCTGGTAGGACCATTTCTGCCATGTTAAGTCATTATTTCCCTGGTTAAGGCCTTGCACTATAACTGGACCTAATACACCAGTTTTCCATGTCTCATAATGAAACCCACCATTCTTGAAAAAACACAAGATATTTGGTCAGTAATTGAAAAGGATTTCCTACTGGATGTAATAATGCAGATCAAACAGAGGCCAAGTGAAGTTGATCTTTTCACATGAATTATAGTTGCTACACTTGCAATGAGATAGAGGAATAACAAGGGAACCCACCGGCAATCCAACAGCTACGCTGAGTAGTGAAATTTTATTTGTTCCAGCACGTAGATTGACTGGTTGTGTAAATGTCAATTGCCTGTTCTCTCTGGTTCCAAATTCTGATCCTGCAATTGTATGCAGCGTCACTGAAGTTTATTAATTTTTCTAATATGAAACAAATATGTACTTTATTATGCTTATCAAGCAGGAAAGTAAAATCCAGTTCAGTTATGTTCAAGAGAAGATTCATAGTATACCCGCATAATGCCCATTAATGAAGACATGAAGACCATGGCCAGCTGACTTCACTGTGAGACCAGGCATTTGTCCATGGCCAGCTGACTGCACAGTGAGACCAGGCTTTTGTTCAACCAGACTTTTACCCTTCCTTTTTTCATCACTCTCCTCCCAACCACTTCGTAATTACAAAATCATTGCAAGTCTTTCAGAATCCAAATTCACAGAACCAGAGGGTAATATCATTTTTAAAATTGTTATACACAACAAGTAAAGCAGAACACCATCATCAAAACATGGTGGGCTAAATATTGACAGAAAAATTTAAGTCCATTTAGATTACATTTATTTCAATTCATGATTTTCTTTTATGGTTGTCCCACATTTTCAAGCATGTAATTATGTTGCAAACAGGTGGATGAAAAGTGCTCAGTTGAAGTTAAAATACAGATATCAGGGGGTCAAGATCTGTGCATATAGTACTGCAATGAGCTCATTGGTCAAGTACCGAAGATAGTCACCGGTGTCTCTAGTGACATTTATCTGCTCCAAAAGTCCGATAGATGTGATCCTTGAACTAGTCCCTAAAGAAGAGATACTTCGTCATAAGTCTCCCAGGAGTGCAACTCAGAACCAGCTGGCAACATCTGCATATGTGAAGTTTGAGCTCCAACCAACACAATTACAGGGTAACTATTCAATAACTTGATCAAGATTGACGAAATAAGCAGTAACTTGATCTAAAATTACTAATTAAGAAATTACATAAAGGAATATTCTTCTCTTCAATGTGTGAGTTAAATTTTAATACTTGAAATACATGCAGCGAAAGACTCTACAGCTTTCTTACCCTTGCAGTGTTAAATGCTACATTCCTGCAATCAGGAAGGATGCTAATCGACCAAGGAGGCAAAATATAGTGCATGTTATTGAACATCACCCTGGCAGCAGATTTTACATGGCAATTGGCAAGAAAAGCTGCACAACTTCTCTGCCCTGAAGAAAATCTATGAGCCTGCAAGATGGGCATTTTTAAGAATTGCCTTTGGCGAGATTAACATACAAACTATGAAATAGACTGTCAAACTTTAATAATGAAGTGAATTTCATATCAGAAAAGGCAGACCTGTTGGTAGGTTCCCAATGAAGTTATTCTGGGATTTGAGGAAACCAAAGCATGTTCACATAACTTAAGAGCTTTGTGAAGCTCTTTTAGATGACTGTATTTAGGTTCCCTGATCAAACCTAAACCAGTAAAATTGCTAGCTGCAGATCTTTAAGTGTAAAGCCTTTACTCACATAACAAAATGCAATACTGATAATATAAAACTTTGGGAGGTAATATGTATTTTGAGACTATTGCTATTCAAAAAATCATTTGGTGAATCCATTCTGGAAGTTTACCAATCACTTACAGAATATGAATAAATCTTGGATTAGCAAATTATAAATTCATAAATTTCACTAGCCATGCGATCATTGTTAACCCATACACGCGCGCGCCCATATATATATATATATATATAAAACAACAAAATGGAAATGAGCCGAGTCTTCTTACCATATTCATCAATTGGAGCATCATAGTCATAACTGGTTGTAATGAATGGGCCTCCAGAAGAGCGTCGAAAATTAGTTCCCCATGATACTGTCAAAAGTATAAAAATGCAAAAGCTAAAAGCTAGGAATAATAAGATATTTATTTAAACCATGATTGTATGATGCAAAGTGACCAACCATGTAGTAATCAATAAATGAGGCATCCTTTTGTATGAAATGAGCAACTGCAAATGCCAAATCTTGAACTAGTCGCTGATGAATGGTGCCACCAAACTCTGTAAACCTTGTTCAGACAAGAAAATTAAAACCAGAGGGGAATTAGATGACAAACATAAATTTAGATGGCCAACCTCAATTATAATAGTCAGAGTACTATTTATCATCCACTACAAGCCTCAGTCCAGATTGTAGGTTTGTAAGGTTTAGTGGGGTGGAGGGAAAACTTTTGAAAAGAGGAGGGGAAATGTGAATAGAATAAGAGGTGGACAGTGGAGTAAATGAAGTTCTCTGATCTACTCTGCTACGCTATCCACCATGGTACTACCCCGCCACACAGCACACCACCGGCTGCCTGCCTGACTGCCAGTATATAATGAATTAATGATTAATTATTATACTTTCTATTTTAAAAGTAGCACCTTTTCTTTTTTCCTATTTTAAAAAGAAGGATTATAAAAAATAATTAAATGACAAAATAAGGAGAGTTAGGGAGAGGGTAAAATAAAAGGGAGAGGAAAATAAGAGATGAAAGGTATTTTACCTTGATTGGGAAGGGGAGGAAAATAAGAGAGGAAAGGAAAATAACTAAAATTTTTCTCCCTCTATTTTCTCTCTAAAATGGAGTGAAAATATTGAAGAAAGAGGGGATTTTATAGAAATTACCATTCTACCCCTAGACAGTGTAAAAAATTACAGAATCTGAGCAAAAACCGAACCAAACTGAAAAACTGACCGAATTGAACTGGTTTGGTTCGGTTCGGTTTGATCCCTTAATACAATTGGTTTATTCAGTTATACTTTTTAAAAAAATTGATTTTAGGTTTTTGGTTCGGTTTTTTATATAGAAAATAGAAAAAATTGAATTAATTGAATTAATTAATAAATCAAACTCATTTGAATCGAACCAAATTTAAAATACATGTAATTTAATTGAATCAACCCGAACCGAACCTACCGAACCAAAGTTGTTTAATTTGTTCTCATTTTCACTCGACAATTTCAGGTTAATATTTCAAAATTTAAAAAATATATTTAAAAATATTTTTGTTACATTTTAATATTTAAAAAATATAAATCAATCTAT
Source organism: Omphalea diandra (assembly GCA_949677035.1). Taxonomy (NCBI): domain Eukaryota; kingdom Viridiplantae; phylum Streptophyta; class Magnoliopsida; order Malpighiales; family Euphorbiaceae; genus Omphalea; species Omphalea diandra. The sequence continues at coordinate 5,667 of CATIWR010326774.1, read as the reverse complement.
AAATATATTTTTTAAAAATTTCAAATATAAAAATAATTTTAGAATTTGTTCGTATTAACATTATATTTATCATTATATAAATTTTAATTTCATATAAAATCAATTAAATAATTATTATTATTATTTTTTATCATTATACAATACAATTATATATTCAAATGTGTTATTTAATAAAGGGTAAAATTGAAAATATATTACATATTATTTTTCTTTCCTTCCATAATTGGCTATCCAATCAAGGGAAAATAAAAATTATTTTCCTTTCTCTCCTTTTTATCCAATCATGAGGGTTATTTTCCTTTCTTATTTTCTTTTCTTCCTATGAAAATTTGCCAATCACAGGGTTAGAGTTCAGCACAGATCCATTCGGTTCATCGAATTATGAGCATTATTTTAAATTGACGAGACGGTTCAATTTGAATTTTAAAAACCAGGAAGCCAAAAAAAATTATCAATCTGATTGGTTAAAAAATTAATTTTATATTATAATTATAAAGATATAAATAACAATTTATTAAAAATATATAATACATTGATAGATTAGTATTATATATTATAAAACATATATAAAAAATAGTGATATATATATATATATATGAACCTTACAAAAAAAAGTCGTATTTGATTATATGTGGATTGAGTATTAATAATCATACAATTTTTTAAAAAATGAGTATTAGATACTTTATTTTTTATTTTTTTAAATTTTTTTATTTCACATTTCAAAATAATATAATTTAAAATATAAAATTTTACATAATTAAATAATATAATAAATATATCATTTAAATCATATTAATAAAAAAAATATAATAAAAACAATACATCTAGCATTCTTCATTTAGAAAATCCACAAGAAAGAAGATTGAAATTTGACGTGGGATTGGAATAAAATTTGTGAAGGGAGAATGACTGAACCGTGTTAATTAAACCCATGTGGGTCATAAACTGTGTTTGTTGGAGTCGGTTGATGCCATATACATTGACTGTTACTGTCCTAATAAATAAAGACCCACAAACCTCACTATGGCAACCTGCCCTGCCAATACCATTTCCTACTTCATGCTCTTGAGTCCTTTCCTTTTATAATGCTTCTTTTTTTTTTTTTTTTTTTTGGCCAATTAATGGGCAGAAGGTGCTGACGGTTATTTCCAAGACTAAGCTGGCCTGTGCTCATCATCACTTATAATAGCGTCTTTTACAATGGTATACCCACAAGTACCTTCTTCTCCATTTCTCTCTTCTCTGCATGTGAAATCCGGGAAGAAGAATTTGCTAGAGAAAAGAATGACGTTTAAAGAGACTACCTTCTCACAGATATTTAAAAAAAAAATTCCTTTGTATTATAAATTTAAATCTATTTTAATTTGGTAGAGCATCCATTAATTCAATGTATTAACTAACTAATTCCTTTTTTTTATTCTAGAAATTAATTAATTATATTTATCCTTAACATATAAATACAACAATATAATCACTTTTTTTTTTTTTCTATCATTCATATTTACTTATATTAGATATTGACAAACAGACAATTAACAATTAATTGATAAAAATTTAGCATATATTTCATGAATCTCGTTTTAAACAAGTTTAGGATCCGGCATTGCATTAAACGTCGATTAGTTTCACTTGTATTAAATATTTTGGAATTATTAACTTCAGCTACTCTAAGCCTTTATTTGGGAAGTGAAGAAAAAGTAAGAAAAGGAAAAGAAGGTGGAGAATAACTCATTTCATTATTAGGAAAGTGACGATAAAATGGGAGAAAGTGAAAAGTGATTTTTTTCCATCAAATAACTGTGTTTTTTCTTCTTTTTTTTTTTGAACTTTTCTAATCCATTTTAATTAGAAATGTAAAATTTTTCTTTGTTTACTCTTATATGTGCAAAATTGTCTTTAATTTGCTTCTCTTGCTAGCTTGTCCCGTTTCTCTTGGGTGCTGCTACATGCCTTTAATTTGCTTCTCTTGCTGGCTTGTCCTTTTTCTCTTGTGCTACTGCTCCAGCTATTAAGTTATGATTGATTGAACGAATGATTAATTGCATCAAAATTATAATATTTTTATGCTAATCAAACATCAAATCATGTACTATATAGTTGTGGAAGATGCACTAGAATTTAATGGAGGTTCCATAGCAAAAGAAAGAAGAAGGTGGGGTCTAATTAACTCTAATTAAGGACTAGGTTCAACATTTTATACTTTTGTTTAATGTACTTAATTAAGCAACAACTAACTACCACTAGGCAAGGGAGGGAAGGAGGGAACACCGCTGAAGCTGCCGTTTGTTTCTCCATTCTCGTTGTTTTATATTTTTTTTATTTCACAATATCTATTTTTTTTAAATTGTGTATTTAGATTAAGAAACCGATATTAAAAATAATTTTAATTGGTATTGACTAATATGTCATTAATTAATTTTAATTAAAATTTTATATTAACACTAATAAAAAAAATTATTTAATTAAAGAGAAATAATATGATGACAATAATAAGTTTAAAAAATAAATCATTAATAGTTATATTAAAATAAAATTTTTTCTAAACCAATAGATATTATAAAATGAAAAAAAATAAATTTTAAGAAATTTGCGTGCGGCTAGATCTCTGTTCCGGTGAGGGGCGGATCGGTTCGGCCATAGCTTGATGAATATATTAAATTGCAGTGTTGTTATTGATTAAGTCGCCTACGATACGTCCCTCCCGTCACTTGGCATGATGTTGATCGTTGTTTGGATTCCCTCCTCTTGATGATGAGTTGCGATTGTGGATGGGATTCGGATCGGAGCCAGTGGCTGTCTTGTATCATCAATATCTAATCCTATCAAACTTCCATCAATTATTTGGAGCATTGTTTTCCACTTATCATGTGATGCAGTCATGGCAACATGACACTTCATAACATCAATCTGCGGCTTGATATGGTACACACGCTGCTTGTTACTGGTTCATTTTCTTCTTATAGAAGAATGCCTGATTTTCAATTCTCACTTTCACATAATAAAATTTTTTATCATGCATGTTTCTAAAGGATAATCCAACAATCAAATAATCACTATAGGTCATTTTTCTTTTTTTAGAAATTTCAAAAATATCATTTTTCATATTTAGACGTTAGTTTAATTATAAATTATCAAATTTATCTTTCATTAATTGTTAAATATATCTACACCAATAATTAAATCTTTTTCAAATGCTTTGAATTGTAATTTCTATACTTGTTTTTGATATTTTAATATTATGTGATTAATGAAATTTTATATCAATAATGAAAAACTTTCTTTATATTGTCTCTTCATTTTTTCAAGAACTTGTTGTTTTTTCAATAAAGTACGATAAAAGTATCAAATGACATTTTAATAAAAAAAATTAGTATTAACTAATAAAATTTAACTTTCTTAATCATTGTGTAAACAAAAATTAGCCAATAATGTTGAAACGGAGAGAGTATTTACATTTAAAAATATGAAATGACTTTTTATCAAACTTCAATCAAATCTTGAATTTGATAGAAATAGTAATCACATATCAGATCTCAGACTATAACACAATAAAAGCATAATTTAATTAATATTTTAATATTATATAATATTAAAATTATATAATATATAAATTTAGCTAATTTTATGATATAAATAGCTCATTTTATAATGAAGTATTTTATCAATAAAAATTTTTATTTATATATAATTATTATGAAATATAAAATAAATATTTTAATTACCCAAAATAATAATAAATATGATTCTATTATATCTAAATATTTTATATTATGAACAAAATTGAGACAATATCAATATAATAAATTTTCAATAATTCATTTTCTATTGTTAGTAATAATTTATTATTTCTAAAACTCATTGAATTATATAATTAAAAATAAATAAAGTAAAATTAAAATTACAATAAATTTATCTAAAAAATAAAAGTAATTATTATATATATTATGGGAAATAATTTAACAAATATAATTTCAAAGTTTAAACATAGAAAATACAGGAACATTGGGTCAACTCTATTTGAATCAATCGAATCAATAAATTGTGATCAAATTGATTATATTTCTACTAAATTTTTATCAATTTTGAGTTTAAAAGCTAATTTTGATTAATCAAGAGTTCGATTCTCAAATTTCTTTACCAAATTAATTGAATTGATTCAAATTTAAAAATCATGATAAAAAACTTTGTTACTCTTTTATCTTTCTCAAGTAATTTAAATTCAACCTGTTAAGTTTTTATCTTTAAAACAACAATGCTTGGAGATAACAAACATGTGATAATATAATGTGTGTCCCGATCGTTTATCAATTATTCAGTGCCCCTTTAATTTGACACATTTATTTGTTGTTGTTCTGCAATTGAATATTTAAATTCTGAAAAAAATATCAACAATCAATGTTTTAATTTACAAACTAACCTTAAATATTTATAAAATATAATTGAACACTAAAAATTAATTTTTGTAATACTTTAATATAAAGCTGGCATTTGATATTTTTTAATATTAACCTTATATTTATTATTATTTAGTATTATATAAATTAATATTTCATATAAAATTAATTAAAAATATAAAAATAATTATCTTTCTTATATTTTATAATGTAATAGTTCATTCAACTACTAAATTATTAAATATTTTATATTTACTAATCACTTGTAGGTGATTGTTAATCACTAATCGTTGACTATTTATTATTAATCATTACTACTAAATCAAACAAGTTTTTAGTGACATTTTGTATATAAAAAACCAAAATAAGATGTTGTCAACCACATTTCATCAATTGTAGCAAAGTTTACAATTTTTTTTTTTTAGCTCACAAATTTAGTAAATTTAAGTTGTTGATAGAAAATAACTTTATATTGTTAGACTAGTTTGTATTTTTCAATCGCAATTTTTTTTTCTTTATTTAATTGAAGATGTTTTTTTTTAATGTGCATTACAACCTATGAAAATGAAAATATCATTTTATTCTATAATAAACAATAAAAGCTTTGTTTGGAAAAACTAGTTCATAACCTAATTACTAGCTGATAATCTTGTTGTAGTTAATAATCTACAACTGAAAATCTAACTAATTGATATAAAATTATTTGGTAAAAATAACTAAAAAAATACCTAAAAATGTAAAATGATAGTAAACCAAGAAAAAAATTCATAATCTAATAATAGTTAGACGCTAGTTATACTAGTTTTTTTTAAGAAAATTATGATTTAACTTTTTTTTCTCAAATAATCTAGTTTATCAAACAAAACTTATTTGTCAAACTAGCTTATATTAATGATCAAATTATATTATAATTTAAATTATAATACAGTTTTATCATACCAAACAAAGTTATAGTTAATGAATCTAAATGCAACACTTGAATGTAAACGTTGGGCAAACTTTGTGAAAATGTACTCATTAAAACTCCCACTCCTACTAAAGCTCAAATAAACCAGAATACAACTTCTGAGCCAGAAAACTCCTACTCTATCTTGCACATGCAGTTCCTTAAAACTCCTTGTTGTCCTTAGGCACCAAGAAGGGGGGTTGAATTGGTGTATAAAAATTTAAAATAAAGATGAAGAGAAGAAGAAAGAAAAGTAAGGACACAACGATTTTATAGTGGTTCGGGCAAAACAATCCCTACGTCCACTCCCCAATCACTCAATTG
>CATIWR010326690.1:0-12868 GCA_949677035.1 Omphalea diandra | reverse complement strand
TATATATATATATATATATATATATATCTACCAACTGTGTATCTTAAGAAATAAAAATAATTAGATATCATATTCTATATTAACTTCTAAAACAAAATATGTATCTAATCCTTTTAAATAATATCTATAATTATCTTAATTCTAAATATACATGTGTATATCCATAAAGAATATGACTATAATTCATTGAAGCTGGGCAATATTAAATTCAATCTGGTTCATCGAATTTGGCCAATACTAGGTTCAACGATTTAGACAGTAAATCCAAAGTTCACTTTATATTTATTTTAAATGTAGGACCTTATAGGTTCACACAACTTTAGCTACATACCAAAGCTATTTTTTACCCATAAATTATAAATGGCTTCTAATAAGACATCATGACTACCCAAGTTATGTGAAACTCATTAATTTGATCGATCCTAATTTACAAATAACATTATAATCCTTTTATCGCATAATATCTCAATTGAATATAAGACATGAATCATGTTATTCTTATATAGTTCACTTAAACTATTTCTCGACAAGTAAGCTGATGTAAAATGATATTAATAATCTTTATTAATTTATTTTCACACAACCATGCATTTTTCTTTAGTCTAACTCATTGAGAGACCCAAAATATATTTCTCATAAGTATATGAGGAACAAATTTCTCTTTAATCACTTATATTCCTTTATATAATTTATTTTATATCCAATAACAGTCTGTATAATCATCTTATTATAAATAATGTTAGACTGTATCAAAACATAGAGTTTATCATATTGAAATCTATGGTGATTTTCATGTAAAAAAAAATAAATTCATATTATTATATAAAAATTACTTATGACAATTTATCCATGTAACATTCTCATAACAGATTGGTTTAATATAATGTTTCTAAAATATATATCTATATATTTGACTTAATATCTCATATTCATGAATAGTAAAACATATCACCATTCAAAGTACATACTAGTCTTTATTTATTATTTTGACAATTTATCCATTTAATATTCTCATAGTGGATCAGTTTAATGCAATGTTTCTAAAATATATATCTATATATTTGACATAATATCTCATATTCATGAATAGTAAAACATAATCTTCATTCAAAGTACGTATTAGTGTTTATTCATTATTATAATCATCGATCAAAGATAATTTAGAATGAAATTCTTTATATATAAGGTTTTAATATCAAGTCACATTCTTGATGACCTTAAATAGAATTAATTATTTATAAAATTTATTATTTAATTATAAATACAATATGATAGAGACATTTAATAAAATGGAATCATGACTTTATTAAAAAAATCCATTATAAAATCGGCATAGGTACATAACTAACACAATGTTACACCCAAGCTTAACTTGGGTGGTTTGTATCTTATCAAAGACCTTTGGATCTCTAATTCGAATCTCTCTTCTCCCATTGTAATATGACTAAAAACACAATATTTATCTCATACAATAGAAAATAAGGAGTTCAAATCTTGAAATATTATTATTCAAGACTTTCTTATATAAAGGGCGTGAAAATTATGAATTTACTCTATATTATCTTTTAATTTGATAAAAAAAAAAAGCCATAAGACACATAATATATATTATTCCTTATTTAAAAAAATTGTCATTATTAAGGCATTTAGTTCACATATTATCATAAGAAAGTGATTCGAGACATTTAATTTGCATGAAAATATTTTGTTTATGAAAAAAGATGAATTGCCAAAATGGTGAATCCTTCACTAACTTTCTCATATATATGAAAAAATATTTTTTCATTTTAAGAGGAGAAAAGATTAATTTTCCATAGTTGCATATAAATTTTAAAATTAAAGAGATGATTATATCCTTAACGGATATATAATTTTGACAAATTTCACTAGAGATATTATTATATACTGAATTGTTAGACATATATTACAAAATATCACAGTCTACAATATAAACTATCTAACTATAGTTTAAAAGAAAAATAAGAAATTTCACTTGTTTTTAGATATTTTTATTATAAATTTTGTATTTGAATAATTAATAGGCTACATTTTTAAGTATTTCTATATTTATTGTTAGTTTAATTATTATGTTACACTTTATTATAAAATACATATGTATTTCTTTTTTTTATAGATTACTTAAACAATACATATGTAAAATTGAGATATTATAGTAATTATCACTTATATATATATACACACACACACACACACACATACACACACGAATCAAATATAATAATTATGAATTTAAAAAATTATTTGCAACCAAATATGATTATATATTTTAGAAATTTGCTTTCTGAAAGTTGACTTTTTAGAATTTCAATCCAAATAAAAATATTAAATTTCAATAATCAAATGCTTTCAAAACCCTTTGCTTTTTCATATCTATATCAAAACCTTTAAAATAATAATTTTATTTAAAATTGATCAAATTTGATGCATTGATGAGACAAATTTCATTAAGAGAAAGAGAGGGAGAGAGAGAAATTTGCCCGTATGAGGGAAAGTTAAGGATTGTGCTTCATAGGTGGATGAGATGAGATGATGTGTGTTTGTTAATGACTATTATGGATGAAGAGAATCAGTTGAGTAGAGAAAAATGGAAGGGAGTATTGCCAATTGATTGAAATTTTCTAGGACAACAAACGTAATTTTTATTTTCTTATAAATATTTTTATTTTTTATCATTATATTTTTTTGTATTATTCACGTGCCTAAATTAGTGTTTGTATAACACTGATGAAATTTGTTCTCAAATACATTAAAAGAAAAAGAGATGTGTATTAATTTAATTTGGTAGTTGATTTTGTCCTCAATTAGTCGTTTTAAAATAGTTTAGGAACTAATTTAGTTTTTATGCCAATTTAAAATTGCCTCATGACTGATAGAAGAATTTCTCCTTTCTTTCAAAGATGATTGTTGACTGATACCTAATAACCAATTCATTGGATGATCATGTCACTGAAGTCAATTGGACTGTGACAATCGGATTATGAATCGTAAAAGATTTTCTTTTTCTTTTTTAACATAACCATATTCTATTCTACTTATGAATTAATTAATTATATTTTTAAGTAAAATCTCAAATTCGAATCCTACTTAAATTAGAAAAGAAAAAAGCTTAAGTTGTCATTACCATTTGATCCAATTGTGCTGACATATTAATTCTGAAATACAAATTAAACAAAAAAAGTAGTAATAAAAAATAGAAGATTAATGCAAATAATTATTGTCCAATAATGAGATTAATATTTTTACTCAATTAACGTGTTTGTGTAATTAATATCCAAATCATAAAACATGTGCAAAATTCCTCAATCTAACGCAAAGGCCGTTCTCTTTTTTTTTTTTTTTTTCGTGATGGACTTCGAAGTCCCACAAATAACTTTATATTTAACAACAATTGACCATTAAAAATTCCAAGAGAAAAGCAAAACTTATAAAATAAAAAACAAAAACAAAAAACGACTCCGTTTTGCGCTCACGGTTGGGCACAGCCGCGACGTGAAAAGCCAATCCGTGATCTGTCCCTATCGAATTCCAGCAAATATCCTTGTTGCATCAGATTCCCTATGACGGAAAATCCGCTTCCCGAGTTAATGGACTGGATTGCCAAACACTTGACTCCGTCCGCAGTATCAATGAAATAATTGCTCGGCGGAGGCGAAAACACCGAGTCGCCAGCCAATTGGAATCTCAATCTCGGCAGGACAGGCCTCGATACGCCTGACACGTTCACGCAAAGATCGAAACCCGGAGTCAACACAGCTGGTCTCGGAAGCTTCACTCGCCGCTTAAACGCCTTCACAATTTCACGGTGAGCTGGTTTCACTAAGAAAGTTAACGTGGTGCCCGAATCAATTATGGTCCCGCCGTTACCCAACTCGTCAATTGTCCAAACGGAAGGGTTAATCGCTAACTTAACACCATTGACGGACACGCTCTTTATGCCAATGTAGTAAAAAGTAGGCGAAAGAGGGTTGAACAGTAATGGCGTGTAATTCATAACCCTCAGCTTAGAACCTACGTCGTGTTGGAGGCCACCGATCATTAGATAGCTAGTGGGCGGCGGAGACAGAGTGTAATCCAGTAGACAGTACGAGAACTTATTGCCAAAACGCCGACCCAACTGAGAAGAAAATGAAATGGGCGCCCGGCCCAAGCCCATTACCCCATGAGCCCCATCGAAGCTGGCACCTGTAAGACTCGGACCGGACACCCGAAACCCGCACCCGAATTGTAAATTCTTCAGCTTTTTCACTCGCCCGGCGCTGGTATTCAGCGTGGTCGTTTCCTTAGAAAAGAACCCACTTGTCCTCGACCCGTCGGCGTAGGAGTACTCGTAGCGGCATGGGCTGTGGAGGAGAGTGAGGTTGCAGGGGTTAGGAATCGGGTGGGGGACGAGTCGACACAGTGAGTTGAAACAGTGAGTCGGGAAGAAAGTGGAGGAGTGGCGGGCGAGGAATGCGTCACCTGGGGGATGGTTAGAGCAGTTTTTGCAGGCGGAGCATTTGACCCATATGAGATCACTGCCGGTGTCAGCCACTAAGAGGAGAGTTTGAGGTGGGGAGCCCAGGCGGAGGGAAACGAAGTACTGGCCGGAGCCTGAGGATGCCCCGGAGACAACTGGAGATTTGAGAGACAGACGTTGGCGGTGGTGGAGAAGGGAGAGGCGCTGGATGTCGAAGGAGAGTGCTTGGGATGGGGAGTTGAATGGGGATTTGTGGAGTAATGGGAGTTTGAGATATTCGATGGTGGTGTTACCGCCACCGCGGGTGGTGGTAGCGTGGGTGAGATTTGAGGATGTGAGGAGGAGGAGGAGGAGGAGAGGAACAGAAGAAGACAGTAACACCATTGTTGAGCAAGTGGGAGGGAAAGAGCAAGTAAGAGAAAAAATAGAAAAGGACGCGTTTTCGGACACTAACAGCCGTACTAATATAATTGTCTGTTTCTTTCAACTTGTTTTCTTTCTTTTTTTAATCCAACATCAAAGTTCCACAAAAACGACAAGTCGTGGGGTTGCGGTCTCAAACTTTTGTGATTAATTTAGTTTGACAGTGATGAGAAATCTGGAGCATCAGAGAAGGATCCAATGAAGATCGTCCGAGGCCAAGAAAGGGAGCCAGTGGAGAGACGCCACGTGGGAAATACCAGCTGGCATATCGGTAGAGGTGGGGAAATGGAAGAATGAATGATGAGGAGTTTCAACTTTGTGATAGAAAGAAAGAAAGAAGGGCACATATGGTTCCCGAAAGATGCACAGCATAGATAGATAGCATTAAAGCTGCAGCAGCTCCACCCCCCTTTTTTTTAGTGTAACCCTCTCCCAGTGGGGATACTAATACTACCTCCAACATAAGGCAGAAATGAGAATTGGATCGAGAGCCAGTAGAATTCATTCGGAGAGTTAATTTAATTTCTGGGAATTTATTATTTGATATCGTTAATGAGTGAATTCATTAGTAGGGTCCTCATGATAGCAAAGGCCTGACATAAAATAGCGGTAACAGATTGCATGTGTGGTTCCACTTTCAAAGGCGTTTTGAGAGGCTGCTGACCTGAGCTCTGCCGCCCCTCCCTTTTACTATTTTTTAGTGGTGTTGTCTTCTATAATAATAATTCACAAGATTATTTTAATAATTATTTGATTTTATTAAATTTATTATCAAGTTAATAAAATAAATTTCTTAAATTTTGTAATTACATATGGAAATTATTGTAACAAATGATTGTTTATTGATTTATGGCAAAATTTTAAAAGAAAATCTATTCAATTTGATTCATATGATAATCAATCAAATAAATAATATTAAGTATTTTATAATTAAAAATAAAATTAATATGTAATAATAAATTATATATATATGAGATATTTAATTTAAATCTTAATTTTCTGTTTAAAAATATTACTTTTTATTTTTTTTTAAATTTCATGTTCAATAATTGTTTATGTAAACTTAACTTTTTCTTTAAAATTTTTATTATTTTGATTTTTTTAATTTTCTATTTAAAAGGTCTTTTTTATATGATAATTATTTTTTTGTTTAAAATCATTTTAGTATGACAATTTTCTATAATTTAATATAAAACAATGATAAATAGCTATATTATACATAATTTTTTGATAAATGATAAATAATTATTTAAAATTAATTTTAAAACTAAAATTAATAATATACACTAGTCATAAACTAACCCAATTGTGTGAAATAATTATAATAACAAATTTTAGATAAATTTGATATTTATTTTATTATATAATTGTTTAATTAATTGAGTGATTAATTATTATTTGATTAAAATTTATTATCAAGTAAATAAAATAATAAATAATTTTTTAAAAATTTATAATTATATATGAAATCAGCCATGATAAATGATTGTATATTGATTCATATCTTCAATTTAATGTGATATAATTTCAAGATAAAATTTATCAAATTTGAATAAACTAATTTTTAATAATCAATCAAATAAATAATGTTAAGTATTTCATAAACTAAAATAAATTTAATAAATAATTATAAATTAAATATATATATGTGAGATAATTATAGCAAATTATTGTATAGTAATTCATATTTGCAATCTTGTGTGGCATAATTTTAGAGAAAATGTGTTAAAATTGAACAAAATATTTTTTGACAATCTATTATGTTGTCACTAGCGTTTATATACTCAAGATTTTGAACAATGAAATTATTTAAATCTTAACTCTCTCTTTAGAGTTTTTATTTTTTGGATTTTATAATTTTCTGTTTATAAATTATTTAAAATTTTTATTTTTTAGATTTTTAAATTTTTTTGCTACATGATATGAGCTTTCTATGTAGATATTTCATTGTTTAAATTTTTTAACTTTCTATTTAAAGGTCTTTTTATATGACAATTAATTTTTCTAATTTCTTCTTCCAAATTTTTATATGATAGTTCTTAATAACATAATACAAAATAATAATACGTGTCTATATTATACATAATTATTTAATAAATGATAAATAATTATTTAAAACTAACAAGTTATGAACTCACATATTGTGATATCATTATAATAATAAAATTTAAATAAAATTAATATTTTATTGATTAATTAATTAAAATTAATATTTAAATCATAATTAAAATTCAATTATTATTTTATAAAAATGTATTATCAAGTAAATAAAATAATAAAATTAATTTTTGAATACTCATAATTATCTATAGAATTAGTTGTAATAAAAAATTATCTATTGATTTATCAATTCAATTTTACATAACACAGTTTTAAAAGAAAATTTGTTAATTTGGACGAACTAATTTCTCATAATTAATCAAATAAATAACATTAAATTTTTATAATAGATAATTGTAAGTTATATATACATATGTGAGGTAATTATGACAAAAAATTATTCATTGAGTCTTACATTCAATATTGCATGACATAATTTTAAAAGAAAATTTGTTAAATTTTAATGAAATAATTATTGACAATCTACTACACTATCATTTGTTCTTATATACATAGAATTTTGAACAATTAATAGAATTAATTTAAATATTTGCTTCTTATTTATAATTTTATATTTTAGATTTTTTGTTTTAAAATAGTTTAGAATTTTTGCTTTTTGGAATTTTCTAATTTTATGCTCAAAATATGTTGGCTTCCTGTTTATAATTTTTAGTTTTTAGGTTTTTCTCTAATTTTTATTTAGAAGTAATTTAAAATTTTACTCTTTAAAATTTTCTAATTTTTATTTATAATATTTTTTATATGATTTTGACTTTCTATTTATAGTTTTTACTTTTTACTTTTTAAATTCTAATTTATAGTTTTATTAATTTGTATTTAAAATATTTTTTGGTATTATAGTTTTTATAACATAATATAAAATAATAACATCTGACTATATTATACATAATTATTTGATAAAGGACAAGTAATAGTTTAAAATTAACTCTGAGGCTAAGTTAATAATATATATTGATTGATTTTTCAAAGCCTAAACTTCAATTCAATCAATATATATTATTAATTCTAGTCTTAAATTTAATTTTAAATAATTATTTAATATTTATCAAACAATTGTATATAATACAATAATATATTATATTACAAAATATTGCTATATCAAAAAAGTCTAAATATAAAATTAAAAAATTAACTACTATATAAAAAATATTAAATAGAAAATTAGAAAAATTAATTGCCACATAAAAACTTTCTAAATAAGAACTTAGAAAAATTAACTGCCATATAAAAAAATTTTAAAAATTAACTTCCATATAAAAAATTTCTAAATAAGAAATTAGAAAAATTAACTGTCATATAAAAAAATCTTCTAAATATGAAATTAAAAAATTTAAAAGTAAAAATTCTATATAGGAAGCTAGGATCATATTTAAAAATTTTAAATAAAAAATTAGAAAATATAAAAATTAAAAATTAAAAAAAAACTTTTAAATATGAATGTAAAGTATCTGAAAATTAAAAATTTTAAATAAAAAATTAAAATTTCATTAATTGTTTAAAATTTCAAATATATAAGCATTAGTAGTAGTCTAATAAATTGTCAGTAATTACTTTATTTAAATTATTTTTTAAAAACTTGTACCACATAATATTGAAAATATGAATTTATATACAATTATTTGTTATAACTACTTATATGTATGTATATATATAGTTTGCAACTATCTGTTAATTTTGTTTTTGAGTACGAAATACTTATGTTACTTATTTGATTAATTATAAAAAAATATTTATTTTAAATTTAATAATTTTATTAAATTAAATCGAATAAATTTGAAAATATGAATTAATAAATAATTATTTATTATAATTATCTTTGTATATAATTATAAATATTGAGAAATATGTTTTATTATTTTATTTATGTAACAATAGTTTTTCTATAATATAATAATTAATCATTTAATTAATTAAATAAATATTTTTTAAAAAATAAATATTAAATTTATTTAAAATTCATTATTATATTTTGCGCCATTAATTGTATTTTAGTTGTACAGCAGTAATTTCAAACGGTCCACGACTGGTAAATCAACTGGACTTTTATCTTAAAATAAGGCCCAATACTGTTTCAATATCCTAAACAAACCGAGCCTTCAATTTCAATTACCAAAAGCTCCAAACTATGGCATAATGCATAAGGAGAAACTTTAAATAATAGAGAGATGTGCATGAATACCTAATTAAAAACACCTTTACGTTAACTGATCTTCTTTCATAAAAAACTGATTCTCAATATATTTTTCTCAATATACGCCTCAAACTAATTGTCTTAAATAGCCTCATTAAATCTTAAAAAATCATTAACAAATCTGAGAAAAAAAAGCTAATGATCATTCATAATTTTGATAGATTAAAATCAATAAAACACATTTCAAATCGATCTTCATTCATCATTTTTTATCAATGTAATAAAAAAACATAACTCTATCATTATTCTTCTAACTGCATCTCAAGCTCATTGAATATTATTATAGATTTGTTTTAGAGAGAGAAAATTATTTATTATATATATTTCTCACTTCAAAAACATATTTAATATGATTTTGAATAATTTTTTATTGTTTAGAATAAAAAACATGAATTTTGAAATATTGTGAATGAAAATAGTTAAAAATGAATATGTTTGTGTTGGAATGAGTAGATGCAAATGAGGCAACCCAAAGAGGGATGAATTAGGTTGTAAAGTAAAACACATACAAATGATGCAGAAAAAACAACACAAACAACACAGAGTTTTTATAATAGTTTGGTAATGTGCTTACTCTATTCTCCAAATTTTCACTCAAGTCTTTCTATTCTTTTTCAAGGCTCAATAACAAACCTTCCATTCTACAGGCTCATGGACAACCTTCCATTTTACAAGCTCAAGGACAATCTTCCTTTTTACAGGTTCAAAAACAACATTTACAATCACTCTATTTTACAAGGAACAAGAGAGTCAACCCAATCCTTTTGAAACACCACTAGCAAGGAAAAATCCAAGCAGTGTCAAATGTCTCTCAATTAGGCAGCAAATACACTCTTAGTGCTCAAAAAACCTGCTCTCAAAAAGTAACAAAAATGTTCCCACTCTACTCAAAATACAAACACCATAAAAGATTTGCATAATAAATTACAAAGATGTTCTAGTTGTTTTTGAATGTTCACCAAACTTTTTAACCTATTTATAGTCTTTAGAAATTGTCCTTATACAACCAAACTCCAAAAACTAGCTGTTGGAAAAATTGATGTTCAGTCTAACAGTTTTTCTGGAAAACTAACCATTAGAGGTCACAACACCCATTGATACTAAGCAACGCCTGTTGAACTTGCAACGGATACTTCTAACGACCGTTGACTTTGACTCCAATGCCCGTTGGAGTAAAAACAATGTCTGCTATTAATTTTTCAGAAAGCATGAACTTGATACTCTATTTTTCAAAAATTGCAAAAAATGATTGAATACTTGTTGGAGATCTCGCAATGCTTGTTGGAAACATGTAAATGACTATTGTGTGTTTGTCAACCTCCGTTAGTTGGTCCATAAAGTGTAGCACAGTTTGGGGCACTTTTCCAATGTTTGTTGCAAATATGCAACGTTGTTGCTAGGTAAGATCGATGCCCATCAAGAAACCACAACACCCGTGACAAGGTCCATAGTGCATAGCTCAAACAAAAGCACTTCTCCAATGTCCATTGCAAAGGGACAACGCCCATTGTAAGGTTCAAAAGACTTTGGCTATTTGCAATATTCATTCAATGCCTATTTTTATTTTTTAATGCCCGTTGAATGGCCCAATGCCTGTGGCGAATGTCCAACACCTGTTGAAAGGACTAGGCTGCAACACTTAAATAAAAACACTAAAATGCCAATATTAAAACTTATCAGGGTTTTGTCATTGTTTTGTTATCATTCCAAACACATCATTCAAATTAGAGGAGTTTGACCAATACCTCAAGGTCACATATTCTCTAAATATTCACAACATTCTCTCCCTAGCATTCACAATAGCTTGAGCTCAGAACCAGCCATAAAAGAGAGAGAAAATCGAGTTGTTGAAGGTTGAAAATAATATTTGCATTTAATTCTTCTTACATTATAAAATATTTACAAATTGTTTATTACATGTTTATTTTTTATTTTGTCATTGGTAATTCTTCTTACATCGTAAAATGTTTATAAATGGTTTATTACTGGTTTATTTTTGGTTATCACTGGTTCACAAATGATTTATTATTAATTCACATATGGTTTATTTTATGTTTACTTTTTGAGACAATATTTTTTTATTTAGTTCTTCTTACATCATAAAATATTTACAAATAATTTATTACGAATTTATTTTGATTTATTACTAGTTTACAAATATTTTTTTATAATATTATCAAGTAACATATGTTTATGCACAGTAAATGTTTTATTTTTATTTTATTTACTTTTATTTTATGTTTATCAATTCAAAATTTTTAAAATTAAGTATATAAAATAGTTTATAGAAAAATATTTATTTTATATCTATTTTCAGTTTATTTTTATTTATGCAACTATTGATAAATAAAATAAAAATAATAGTAATTAGAATGTATCATCTTCAATCTAACAAACATGATTTTATCTTTTTTCATAACTGGTGTTTAGCTTAAAAATATTCATTTATTCACTATTTTTCATCTAAAATGTATAAAAACTCATATTTTTCTATTCTAAACAATAATAACAAAAAAAATAACTAAACAAACACAAAAATTCATATACATCTTCATTTTCTTACTATTTTTTAGAAAGAGAAAAAAAGAAAGAGAGTATTTTTTTTGTATCTGCCGTCGTCGTGTTCTTCTTCTTCATTCTTCATTTTCTTCTTCATGGTTTGGTGTAATTGCAATATTAGTTCAACTTTGTTTACGTGGTAGTGATTAAGAAAAGGAAGAAAATTAAAAACAACGTAAAAAAGTAAATAACAATGTATCATATTATTTTTTTTAATAAAATATGAGATATAAATGTATTTAGGAAATAAAAAGGGGTGTACCACATAATTTTCTCAAAATAATATAAAGAGAAATTTTAATATGAATTGTATTGGTCATTAGATCATAAACTATTCGATCATAATTTATTATATATAATAATTTTTTATTTTTTAGATGGACAATTCATAATTATTTCAAAGTTATTATCCAATAAATATATTATGTATATTCTTATTAGATAGTTCATAATCTGACATAATAAATTCAAATCATGGAAGAATTTTTTTCAATATGAAATCTTAATTTAATAATAAAGGCAAGTGTTTCGAATTTTACTGATTTAATCTATTAGTATAATGTACAAAAAAAACATGACACACGCGGTTGTGATTATTGAAATCCTCACAAATCTATAGGGATCTAACATGTTAGGCACACATTCATGACAAACAAAGAAACATAAAGATTCAATAGGGAAAAATAAATGAAACAAAGAAAATAGTACCTACGAAATTGAGGGCACTTGAGAGGAAGCATGTGATTATAGGGAAAAGGTCAAATTTGTGTCTTCCATGGAGGAGCAAGGTCAATCTAGATTTGTAGAAATCCCAATATATCATAAATTAACATGCTACTTGATGAGTTAGATCAGTTTGATTATTTTTTTATTTTTAAAAACAAAAATTTAAGATTTGAAATTCAGATTTTTATATCAGTGATTGTAGGTTTTTTTTTTTTTTTTTTTTTGGGGGGGGGGGGGGGGGGGGGGTATTGAGGTTTTTAATTTATAAAAAATTTTTGAAAAATTAAAAAAAATAAAAAACCAACTGCAATTACCAATTTCGACAAATATTAAAAAAAAAAAAAAAAAAAAAAAAAAAAAACAATACATTG
>CATIWR010326638.1:0-15890 GCA_949677035.1 Omphalea diandra | reverse complement strand
TTATATATATATATATATATATATATATATATATATATATATATATATGCATCAAGAGTTACGAATGTAGTGTAGCTCATATTCATGTCTTAGCAAATCTACACATATATGTTACTTGTGAGTATTGAAAGGAAGGATTCAGTGAATGTAAAGTTCTTGTTGAGATAATTGTGTTTTAATTCATCGAGCTAATTGAAACTCTTAAACTCAAAGTTGTGAAGTAGTAAATGATCATATAGATTTCTTTTATTGCTTGAGGACAAGTAATATTTCAATTTTAGGGAGAATTTAATATGCATAAACAAACTTATGCTTATTAGACAAAGGATATTTTTTATTTTTCTCAAGCAATTACTTTTAGTTTTTAGTTAATTTTGTGTTTTGTTTTGTTTTTTTTTTTTCTTTTTTTTTTTGCTTGATATATGTCAAAAGGTAAATAATAAAGTAATTCAAGATTGAGCAATGGAAGGAAGGCCATTTAGAATGAGCTAAAAGCAAAACTAGTTAAGAACAAGGATCTAACGCTATTGTTAATGTTATACACTAGACTGCATACTTTTATGAGAGAAGACTAAGCATAATTACTCTTTAAAAATCTACATAGGCTTTTACCAAGGCCATGCAAGCCAAATGGTAAGTGCCCTCATGAAGTTAAGTAGGATGCTAAGGGCAATTACAAGGCCATGCATTCTCGCTATAATGAATTTTTAAAAGAAGTTCAAGGGATTCTTTTGAGGAGATGAGTAGGATTAGAATAAAAAAGAATGGGACACTTCCATTAAATATTTCTTACCTTCTAAAGCTCAAGAACTAACAAATTGGAGATCTATATCACCACATAAATCAATTTATTTAGAGTTTTTATCTTTCAAAGTCTCTTTGGTTTGGGTTTCTTAAACTAGTAATATAAAGATTGGGTTTTTTTGTTTGAATCTTTCTATTATCTAGATTTATGCTTTTATGTATATACTATATTCTTTTCTTTTCTCATGAACATGTATAGCTTAACTTTTGTTTAGAAAGTTAGGTGGTAACCCTTTACTTTAATATAAATATATAGTTATTGGTTTGTTTTAATTGTGCATGGGTGCCTTATTCTAAACTTAATTTTCTTGTAGATATTATTGCCATATATGTGCCTGTTTGAGGCATTGGGTGAAGTAGCGAAAAGTGAGAATTGAGTGCTAGACAATATATGATGAACTTAGGATTTGCGACCATGTAAGTAGGTACATCCCTTCAAGATCTTTTTTGAATTGTTATATATCTTAATGAATCTCTATTGAGCATTTACGACTATGAAAGTAAGCATGAACTTTTTAAAGGTATACTTATTATAGGTTGAGAGAGCATTCTAAGAATATTAAGGCAATCATTCTTCAAGTTATAATCCAAGTATAATTATAATCATAATGATTTTTTGTTTATAGAGAGGTAGTGTGGTGAGCCCCAAAAACATTTGATACTATACCGTATAGGAAATTCCTTACTTAAAATTTGTTTTTTTCCTTTATTAGTTCATTTTTAGCTTTATTTACCTTTAAACAATGTTGTCAATTGGATAGATAATAAAGATTTTAACATATTTTTGGTACTTAGCCTACTATTCTTAAGGGAACAATAATTTACCCATTCAATATTACCTAAATGATCGTATACTTATGGTAAGCATCTAATAGTAAACCTTCTTAATTACTTTTGTTATGATCATAATAGCAATTCAATGTATCTATGGGATAAAAAAATTTTAATTTTAAATTTTCTTTACTTATTTTATGGATGTAATAGAGATAAACTCTAAGTTTCCCAACTTTAATTTCCAAAATGCTTGAGCAAATTATAGGATATGGATGGGGCACTATCTAACAAGCTTTGGGAGTGCAAATTTATTCCAGCAAGTTAGGCAAGAACTTTATGAGTTAAAGTGTGGGATTACACTTAGCAGGGCTATCATTATAATTATTAGTCTTTCCTAGGTGTGGGATTGCAATTAGCAGGGCTATCATTGAAATGGTCAATCTATCCCATATTGGTTATTAGTGGCTTTAGATCAATTTGTAGGTTGCTTTCATTGTTTATAGTCAGTGTGTTTATGCTTTGACCACTAGCAATCCCAAGTACTCCTACAGTATGTAGGTTGAGACTTTGAAACTATGTATCTATAACTCTAATAACATGGAGAAAATGGTTTAGACTTATTACACGACATAATAAAATTGTTGATCCTTAATGGTGATGAGGCAACCCAATAAGGTGGATGAATTAGGTTGTAAATTAAAACATAAACAAGTAATGCAGAAGTAACAAACAAACACAAATTAACACAAAGATTTTATAGTGGTTTAGCAATGTGCCTACTCCATTCCTCAAGCTTTCACTTAGGCTTATCTATTCCTTTTTCTAGGCTTAAGAATAAAACCTTCCCTTTTATAGACTAAGGAAGAACCTTCCCTTTTGAAAGCTCAAGGACAACCTTTCACTTAGTATTTTTCTAGGCAAAATACCAACCTTTATAACCACTAGCAAGGATAGATCTAAGCAGTGTCAATGCTTCTCAAATCAGGTAGCAAATATATTATTCGTGCTTAAGAAAACCTACTCTAAAAAAGAGAAACAGAGTAATCTCACTCTACCCAAAAATACAAACAACACCCAAAAGGTTCACACAAAGACTTGCTAAAAGTTCTCTAAATGCTTACAAATATTCTCCAAACTTTCTAACCTTGTTTCTAGTCTTTAAAAATGGTCCTTGTATAGCCAAACTCCAAAATTAATCGTTGGAATAGTTGATGTTATGTCTGAAAATGTTTTTGCAAAATTAGGGATTAAAGGTGATAACACTCGTTGTTCTTTATTAACCCCATTAAACTTATAACAGTTACTTTCAATGCTCGTTCATCATCATTCAATGCATGTTGGCTTTGACTATAAAGCATGTTGGAGCAAGAACAATGCTCTTTATTCATTTTCATAAATCTTGAACTTTATGCTCTATTTTTCAAACTTTGCATAGTTGTTTTCCACGCCTGTTGAGCAATTTGCAATTCTCGTTGGAAACTCCTTCAATGCCTATTGACAAGGATCAATGCTTGTTTCGAGTTGTAAAAACTTTAGCTCAAGCTTGGACACTTTTCTAATGCCTGTTGCGAATATGCAACATTTGTTTCTTAGTTAAACCAATGCCTGTTGTGAAACTATAATGCTTGTGGCAAAGCACAACATAACTCAACCTGGAGCAATTCTCTAACACCTGCTGCAAAAGGATAATGCCTATTTGCGAGGTTTAAAAGACTTTTGGCAATTTACAGCATCCAATCAACATACATTGTTCATCCTTTAATGCTCGTTGAATGGTCCAACGCTTATTAGGAGATGTTCAATTCCCATTGAACTTGTTTTGGCCCTTTAACATTCGTCGGGTCTTAAAGTCACATGTTCTTTAAAAATTCTCCCTTTAGTATTCATAACAATCTCCCCTTAACGTTTTTTGAATCTATTCAAATCATCCAAAAACACTAACATGCAAACATTGGAATTTCTTTTGGTTTTGTTATAGTTTTATTATCATTCAAAACGCATCATTCAAAGTAGAGGAGTGAGTCCATTACCTTGGGGTCACGTGTTCTCCAAACATTCTCCCTCTAGCATTCACATCAATATCCCTCTTTTTTGAATGATGGCAAAACCAAGATGCTTTGATACCAAATAACAAAACTTAAACACAAAGGATACCAAATATTAAAACACAAAACTATAAAAGAAGATGCCAATCAAAATACATACCAATAAAAATATCTACATAAGGCTTGATACCAAATATACCACATAAGATACAAAATGTTGTACCATATAAGATAAATGTTGGATGCTAAGCACATAGATGACACCAAGTGTTAGGCAATGCACATAAGTGATACCAAACAAAGCAATCAAATCATCTAACCAAAGTATCTAAAACTTCTCCCCCTCCCTCCCCTCCCCCCCTCCCCCCCTCCCCCTCCTCCTCCTCCCCTTTTTGTCATAATGTCAAAATGATATACAATAATTCTCCTCTTAAAAAAAAATATTGTCCCTTTTACGAACATATAAATATTCTCTTTCCAAAATCTAGACAACCTTCTCAAAAACAAAGCAAACATGATTATACCAAAAATACAGATCAAACAAAGAATGAAAACCTTCTAATATATATATTTTTCCTTCTAACAAATGACCTTAGATGTTTAAACACAAATTCAGTTGACATAACTTAGGATTACATATTCTCTTGGGATTATATATTCTCTTCATAAATTAAGGAAAGTGAGCAAGGAAGGATAGTTATTATAAATTCCTAAACTAAAACACCTACTAATACCATTGATGGTTCAAAATTCAAACTCCCTCTCAGCAAAAGCATGTTAAACAAAAAAGGAGGGATAAAGATACATTCCAGTTAATGATACCAATTGTTGTATTTTTCTAAAAATACTAATTTCTCTTTAGATTCTACAACTCTAATTACTATTTGACTCTCCATTTTGAGCAAGGGGTGAAGAGCCTTCAAACCTATAAAATTAAACTTTCTTTGGTACCCATTTTCTCTTGGGTCCTTAGGGTTAATAGCATAAACATGTTCATCTCTCAACCTAACATAGCAAAAGTATGCTTTATAGTTATAATTTCCATAATAAAAGCATTGTCAAATGAATGTTTTCTTCAACTCTTGTGTCGAGCAAGTGTAAGGTGGCCTCCTAAATGATTGGTGCCGAAAACTTAAAGGAACCCTTGTATTCTTGACATGCCTAGTTCAATAAATAAAGGCATGATTCCCCTTTGGCCTGTAAGAGTGAGGGTGAGAGCAACTATGATTAAGCACATGTGATTTAGATGAAGGTAAGGGAGTTCTAACTTTAGTAGTAGCGCTCACAAACTTTGGCTTTAAAGTGTAAGGTTTAGATTGATCAAAGCCTAAGCCATGTCTATCTCTTAAAGTCTTTTGAAAGCCCAAAATAAGATCAAGCTTTTCTTATCCTTTTATAAAAGAGGCAAGTGAATCCTTTAAAGTTGAGATCTTTTTCTTGAAACTCTCATTTTGAGAAGACAAAATTTCATAAAATTTCTTTTCTTGGTTCAAAGCCTTATTTTCTTTTTGTAATAGCTCAAAACTTTCCTTTAGTTCCACTAATTCAATTTTCAAAATTTTATTTCTTTCAAAGCTTTTATCAATATCATTATTGGTGGATTGTAAGGCCTTAATAAGATTTTCAACAATAAACATGCCTTCTAAATCTTGATCGTCCTCATATAAATCACTATCAAAAGAGCTAGAATATACCTAATTTGAAGAGCCCTCCTCTAAGGCCATGAGGTAGAGATTAATTCTTTCTCTTCTTACTATCCTTATCTCTTTTTCATCCTCACTTAGTTCATACGCACTAGAGTCTTTCCAAGTGGCTTTATAGGTTTTCTTCTTCTTCTTGTCCTTCTTCTCAACTTTGACTGTTTGGCAGTATGCTTTCACGTGGCCAAGTCTTTCATATCCATAACATTCAATCTACTCAAGCTTGCCTTTGCCCTTCTTATTCAACATCCTTCTGAATTTATTTGTTATGAGGGTTATTTGCTTTTCATCTAGCTCTTCAACATCTGAGTAATGGCATTTCAAAGTAACTTTAAGTGTTATCCCAATCTTCTTCTTATTTTCATCCTCAAATGTAGATACAACTTATTATTTGGGCTCATCTCATAGTCAATGAGATTTCCCAGCATGTTATCAAGTGGCATGGTCTTCAAATTCTTTGAATCCTTAAGGGAGGTGACCTTGCCAAGCCACTCCTTAGGCAGACACCTCAAAACTTTCTTCCCAAGTTCCACATTGGTGAATGCCTTCCCAAGAGCCTTCATTTCTCTAATAATCTTAATGAACCGATCATACGTTCTTGAGATTGTCTCATCATGCTTTATAAAGAAGTCAAGCTTTATAAAGAAGGTTTCATACTAAAAAATAAGGTTCCCCATCGTATTTTCCTTGACTTAATTTGTTCCCTCATATGTGATCTCTAAGGCCACATAGATTTCCTTGGTATTAGAGTTCATGCTCACCTTATTGTACTTACTTATGCTTAATGCACAAAAGGGTATGTAGATGGCATTGTCATTGTTAGCAACTCGCCTTTTTTCTTTATCAGACATCTCATTAATGTCCTTTTCTATATGAGTCCCATTAGTAAGTGTTTTAATTGGAGTGTATGGACCTTTCTCTACTATTATCCATAACTCAATGGATTCAAATCTGAGAAAGCAATACATTCTGCTTTTCCAATATTAGAAGTCTGTTCCATTAAAGAATGAAGGTCTCATAACTGATTATCCTTCTGGTCCATGCTCAATTTGGGCTTTCATGATCGTGCCCCTATTGCATTAAAGCTTAAAAGAGGTTAGGCTCTAATACCAATTGTCAATCTTGGATGGTGATGAGGTAACCCAAGAGGGGGGTTGAATTGGGTTGTAAAACAAAAATAAAAACAAGTAATGTAAAAGCAACAAACAAACACAAATTAACATAAGAATTTTTTAGTGGTTCGACAACGTGCCTACTCCAGTCCTCAAGCTTTCACTTAGGCCTATCTACTCTTTTTCCAGGTTCAATAACAAAACCTTCCCTTTTTCAAGCTAAGGAAGAACCTTCCCTTCTACATGCTCAAGGACAACCTTTCCTTTTTTATTTTTCTAGGCACAATACCAACCTTCATAACCACTAGCAAGGATAGATCCAAGTAATATCAATGCCTCTCAAATTAAGCAGAAAATACACTACTAGTGCTCAAGAACACCTACTTTCAAAAAATGTAATAGAGTAATCTCACTATACCCAAAAATACAAGCAACACCCAAAAGGTTTGCACAAAGACTTGTTAAAATGTCTCTAAATGTTTACAAATATTCTTCAAACTTTCTAACCTTGTTTCTAGCCTTCAAAAATGGTTTTTATATAGCCCAACTCCAAAACTAGCCATTGGAATAGTTGATGTTATGCCTAATAAATTTTTTACCAAACTAGCCATTAGAGGTGACAACACCTGTTGTTCTTCATCAACCCCCATTGAAATTATAATCATTACTTCTAATGCTCATTCTCCATCATTTGACAACCATTGCCTTTAACTACAATGTCTATTGGAGCAAGAACAATACTCATTTATCATTTCCAAAAAGTTTAAACTTTGTGCTCTATTTTTTAAAACTTTGCATAGTTGCTTTCTGCAGCCATTAAGCAATCTGCAATGCCCATTGGAAACTCCTTCAACACCTATGTAGAAAGGCCAATGCCTTTTTTGAGTTCTAAAAGCTTTAGCTCAAGCTTGGACACTTTTCCAATGCTTATTGCAAATATGCAATTTCTATTGCTTAGCCAAATCAATGTCTATTGTCAAACTACGATGCCTGTGGCAAGGTCCAGCATAGCTCAATCTGGAGCACTTCTCCAATGCATGTTATGAAGGGAGAATGCTTATTGCAAGGTCTAGAAGACTCTAGTTATTTACAGAATCCAGTCGACATCCAATGTTCATCCTTCAATTCTGTTGAATGGTCTAATGCCTATTGGGAGGTGTTAAATACCTATTCAATTTGCACAATGCCCATTGAACTTGTTCTAGCCCTTTAATGTTTTCCAGGTCTTAGGGGCACATGTTCTCCAAACATTCTCCCCTTGTATTCACAATAATATCCCTTTTTAACATTCGTCAAGTTTATTCAAATCATCTAAAAACACTAAAGTACAAACATTAGAACTTCTCTTAGTTTTGTTATATTTTTGTTGTCATTCAAAACACATCATTCAAAGGGCTAAGTCCAATGTCTTGGGTTCACATGTTCTCCAAACATTCTCCTCCAACATTCACAACAAAAATGAAGTGTTAGGTCACATAGTCAAAGAGTTCTCTTGTAATATAAAGATCAAGTGACTATCATAAGAGATTCTTGGCAAGATATTCCACTGATTAAGCCACAAGACATATGAGGAAGATAATGAAAATAGAAAAATATTGAATATCAATGACATGCATAAGGTCATGTTTGATTTCTTTTTTTATAAATTTTTTATAGAATTTGATTACATATCTTTTATTTTTTTATATATAATCATATCAAATTTTATATCTATTTTCTTTTTTTTTCTGAAAGAAATTTGAACTAAAAGGATGTGACTTGAATTGAATAAAGATTAAGCCCATGAATGAAATAAGTTTAATGAACTTGGGTTAGCCATTGCTAAAGGGTTAAAACTAACCATTAGTTAGTTAAGACAAAACCATTATACATCTATATGTTTTTAGTGTATTTTTCTAATGTGAGATTCATTCTTAACACTCCTCTTAAGTGACAATTGACAGTTGACCTAGACCTGCTCTAATACCATCAAAGAAATTTGATTGAAAGGATAGAAATGACTTGAATTGTGTAGTGATAACACTAGATTAGGCCACTAAGACTGGATATCCAGACAAATACTAGGTGATTGAAATTGTTCCAATTTGAACCTATTCTAGACCTATTTTGATATCATGAAAGAAATTTGAATTGAAAGAGTAGAAGTAACTTGAATTGAGTAGTGATAACACTACACTAGAACGTCAGGACTAGATATTTAGATGAACAGTGGATGATTGAAATTGAACTATGTCGAACATACTCTGATACTATAAAAGATATTTAAATTGAAAGGGTAGAGATCACTTGAATGGATAGATGTTAAGCCTATGAATGAATTGGGTAATAAACTTGAGTCAATCATTACTAAAAGGTTAGAATTAATCAATTAGTACGTTCAGCCGAAACCTTTATATATCCATATGTTTAGTGTATTTTTTTTAATGTGGGATTGATTCTTAATATTTTGTAATGATATTTAGAAATTAAAATAATTAAGATGGTCATAATGATAACAATATCCACTTAAAGTCGTATTTAGATACTTTAAATTCTACATACAATTATAAAAAAAGAATCAAATAGATACATAACTTGATATAATTAAATATAGAAAATAAAGAACATATAATTAAATTTTATACAAAATTTACAAGAAAAATCATACTCTTAATTGTGATGTTAATCATGGTGGTAATGTGACATACTAATATACAAGAAAATATGAATATTTAGGCTTCAAGTTAAAAAGCTTTTCTTGAGTGGAATTCCCTTCTATTCATAAAATATAAGTGATAAAGTTGTTAAGATAAGACAAACTCAATGATATTTGTCTACAGCTCTAACTTAGAAATAACATGTAATTTTATCTTGAGATATTAGAAAAATATGTTGAGCTCTGAAAGTGTTATATTATGAAAGGAACTCAATTAAACAACTCAGCTTGGAAGCTAAGAACTAGAACTCGACTTAGCACATCTATCAAGCACTCATGTAAGTTAGGACCTATTTGTTTCATCTATTATTGATTGCTAATTGATATTATTGGTTGCTAGTGTTGCTAATAATTGATTGATAGCTGCTTATTGATATTAAGTAATATTACCAATATAGATATATATTTTAAATAATTGATTAATTATATTTCATATTTTACCCTTTATTTGTGAAAAAAATAAGTGGAGCAAGAAAGTAAGGGGAGAGAAAATTTGATGATAAAAAATAAGAATAGTGATTTTATGGTTTGTCCTTTCTTGTTTGAAAAATGCAGAAAGATAAGGAAAAAATGAAGAGAATAATATATATATATATATATATATATATATATATATATATATATAAAATATAGGTATAAAAATGATTGTATAGATACATAAAATAAATGAAAATATTCAAAAAAAAAATAATGCTAAGATTATATATTTAAAAATTAAAATCACATGCAATTTAAAATAGTTGTTGATTCCAAGGCCTTAATGCTATTAATTTTATTAATTTTTGATATGACAAAATATTAAAAAGTTCTAATATTTTTTTCTAAATATTTATATATTAGTTATATCTAAAAAAAATAAAAGAGAATGTTTATGGGAAGTGATCCTTAGAAGAGTGGTTAGCTTAATAATTAAAAAAAAATTGTAAATATGGTCAATGACCATGGTAAAATCTCAATGAGCACTGACAAGCTAATTCAATGATAGTTATGAAATCCCAATAGATGTCGAGACAAAACCTAGCTATATCTACAGAAAGGTAAAATTTAAAGAATCCTATAAAATAATTCTAAAAGAATTAGAAGAGTCATTATATATGATTGAAAGTTGAAGATGTCTACTTTTTAAGGAATTAAACCATGCGCAAATCCAAGAAGTATAGAGAAAGTTATGAAGATTTTAATAAAGAAATGACATATTGAAATTGAAACTATCAAGTAGATAGATCGATTTCAAAATGCTCCACATATTGATTTTGCATGTAATTAGATGTTGTGCCATATATGAAAAGAAAGATTTTTCAATCTAATTTCTAGAAAAATAAATGACTTGCAATTTGAAACTCTATAGAAAAAGTTATTACCATTTCAATAACAGGTATCTATGTAGAGTTGGCTTCAATGACCATAGAATATCACCAACAACCGTGAAAACATTTCCAACAACTGTTAGAAGTCTAATGACTAATTTTTGCTAAAAATGACTAGAAATTACTAAGTTTTTGTTTGAGGTGTTCTAAATCACTCAAATGGACTTAAAGCTATATAAGGACATCTAATATGACTAATGGAAGGTTGCCTAATATATCACAAATGTTAGAATAAGCTTCATCAAGCGTTCAAAGTTTCAAGTCTTTTCTCCTTTTTTTCATCTATTGAGTTTCATTCTTATAAAGGATTAGGATAAGTGATTATGAGTGATCTTCTTTGAGCATTATTTATATATCTTATATGAGCATCACTGCTGGTTAGTTTGGAATTTAATTTTGTAAAATTCTTATTTGTGAAATGTTTAACTTGTACTTTAAACAAGTTGGAATAGGCTTCAGATGGTGCTAAAAAATTATCTTACTTCGATTGGTATTGAGTTCGAAAAAGCATCGATTAGATTTCTATCTTAAACCATGTAAAAAGAGAGTGTAAAGTTTCTTACGTTAAAAATGCTAGGTTGTATCTAACCTTTAAAAGATAGTGGAAATGCTCTAGTAGAGTGCTAGAGGAAAGGATGTAAAGAGGATTGTTTTTGTACCTCTATAAATTTTGGTGTCATTTTCATTATCTACTTCTCTCTTTTATATGTGATTAAAAATATCAAAATTAAACTTTCTCATTATTTATCATGACTCTATTCACTCTCTTTATAGCTCCATGAAAGATCAATAATAATTATAACTACTACCAAAATAGAGTTTGAGTATCTCAAATGAGATAAATATAGTTATAAAATGTGAATGAAATAAATATAAAAATAAATAAAAATGATTATGTTTTATACTTATTTGCCAAAAAGAAAACAAATGCAGCCTTCTCGCAATGTTATTGTTCATGTCATAAAAAGCTATACGTAGCGGCGCTCAATGTCAAATTACTATTATAGTCAAAATTTCAATATGTAAATATTACTTTACCTTTTTTTATTTTTTAATGTAAGTATCCATGTTATTATATTTTAATGTCATAACTAATATAATCTTAAAATATTTATATAATAATTTTATTAGTAATATGAATATTTATTATTTTAAATAATTTTTATATGGATAAATTTAATTTAATTAATAACATAAATTAAATAAATAATCAATAAAAAATAATTTAAAATTTTACATAACAGCATTATAATATAATGATATATATGTAACTATAGAATTCACCAATGATACAATGACTACGAATATTCTCAGTGTGACTGTGAAGTAGACCAATTAAAAATATGAAATCTAGAACAACTTTGTGAAAACTGAAAGAGTAAAGGAAGCTGCATACCCCAATTCCCTTTATTCTCAGGGGCCTGAGATTAAGAGACAGAGGGTAAAATATGAAAAAGAATCTATGTGACTATATATATATATAGATGGAGAGTCTTGGAAGCTCCCTAGCTGGAGAAGCAATCTTCAGACAAGTTTTTGAAGAGAGATTAGGAGGGCAACTTCGAAGCTAGTTCAAACTAGTGGGAGGTTGTCTGCAGGAAGACTTAAAACAAAAGAAAAAAAAAGAAAAGAAAAGAAAAGCTTACAGATTCGGAACAGAAAAGAGGAGGAAAAAATATATTTTTTTTTTTGTTGCTTAGTGATGGCTCGTGGAAAGGTTCAGATGAAGCGCATCGAAAATCCAGTGCACAGGCAGGTTACCTTCTGCAAGCGTCGAGCTGGTCTCCTGAAGAAGGCTAAGGAGCTCTCCGTTCTGTGTGATTCTGAAATTGGAGTTTTCATATTCTCCGCCAATGGAAAGGCCTATGAACTCGCCACCAAAGGGTATTTGGTTTCTCTATCAATCTTTCTTTCCTTGCACTGGCACTGTCACATTGCCGTTTGAGCTCAGAAACATTTATTGAATAATTTCTTGTGAATATATAGTCGAGAAATAGTCAAATACAATCATCTTATGCGTGCTGCTCTTTAATTTCGACTGGTATATGAATCCAATTAATGATTTAGTTGGTTTAATTCTTCTCTCTTTGCCATAGAACCATGCAAGGGCTGATTGAAAGGTACATGAAAACCACCGGAGGTCCACTGCAGCCTGACCAAGCCCAGGAGACGCAGCCTCAAGTACGTATATCTGTCAGTGAGTTCGGTGTGTACTTTGATATATATGCGTGCGATTTTATTAATGGGTGCAATGTTTTTTAAACTGGACCGATCAATTGATTGGCTTGCTGTTTAATAGGTCTGGATGTTCTTATTGGTCTGATTTAATCAGTCAAATAATAATAAATTTTTAAAATATTATTAAAATAATTTTAAAAATAAAAAAATATATGTAAATATATTTACAATACTTAAAAATATAAAAATTACTTTGAAAACCTAATCAGACGTAATGAAATCTATTAGCAGTCTTATTCTTAATTTTATTGGTTTTACTAGCCGGTCTGATCCCATCTTCAAACACCGATTAGATCATTCAATTAACATTATAGTCTCACACTATAACGTTATAATTAATAAAAATTTTAAATATTTAGATAATAACTTTATTATTTTGTTTAATTATTTATCTTTTAGATATTTTATTTTTAATAAAATTATTATAAATAATTAATAAATTACACGAAATTTAAAATTTTATACAATAACATAATATATTATATATATCAATATAGAATTCACTGGATTAGAATGAGTAAAACTAATCAGAAACTTAAAAGTCAAACCAAACCAATCAATTTGATTTCGTTCTTTCTATCTAGTTTGGTTTGATTTAATTTTAAAAACTTAAAAAATTGAGTCAAAATTTTATTAAATTGAACAAACTTAAAATTATAATATTTATTATTTAAATATTTAAATATACTCTAAAATATTTCATTAAATCAAAGTTAAAATGTTTAAATATATTTTAAAATTTAATATTTAAAAGATATGTTATGTATTCAATTAATTATTAAAATAAATTATTTGTATAGTATTTTATGCAAAATATAAGTATATTTTTAAAATAAATGCTTTAAAATATAAAATAATTATAATTTAATCAAAATTTTTTAAAATTTAAATAATAAAACCAATCTGATTCATTTAAACCTTAAAATTAGATTCAATTTATTTTATTTTGAAAATTTTAATTTTTAATTTTCTGGATTCGATTAATGTTACACCAAATCAACCGTTTGCACATATCTAGATATGAGTGATGAAAAAGCTTATGTAGAGGGCATCAGATACCGATTATAATATGCTCTTTAAAAGAATACCCAAAGTTTGGCAATTGATGACACTATTTGCACCCTTTTTATCACTCTGCTGTTTCAAAACTCACTTACAGCTGTTCGCCCAATACACTCATTCTAAGTGAAAAAAACATGGTGAAAATACACAAGTACAAAGTAAAATCGGAATCCCTTTTTTATTTTTAATAATTTTTATTAGTAAAAATTCATATTTTACATATTATCATTAAATACTTATTAATATTGCTATTAGAATTTTGATGCATGTGTATAATAATATTTAAGAGAAATTATTGATATTGTGTAATAAATAATATTTCATAGGTAAAAATATTTTTACATGTCAAAAATTTTGAATTATATATAGATATTTTCTCACATCTTTTGTTTTTCTTTTCTTTTTTTGGAATGATATATGTGCTCTACATACTGGTCCTGAAAATTTAAATCATAATTGATGTCACAACTGTTAATAATGTTTTTTTTTTTCTTTTTTATGTTCATCGAACAATGGTATTTCTACAACAATGTTATTCGTGATGGCGATAAGTTTATGGTAAATTTTGAAATATGCAGATTTAGATTGAAGATTTTTTTAGAATAGAAGTAAAAAGGTGGAGGAAAAAGAGTTGTAGGTAAGTAATCAACAAATGAACTCGATAACACTTTATTAAACTCACCTAAAAAAAACATATAAATTTTTTTGAGATGGGTTGAGGTTAATATAGTGTATAATAATGGAATTTAAAATTTTTATTATAATTTTGATTGATAATTCCATTCTAAATTAATATAAGTATATTATGTTTAACAAAAAATTATATTAAAATTTGAGAGGATGAGTAAGTGGTGGATAGATCCATTCGAATTGATTAGTAGATTAGATTAGAGTTTATTCTGAAAAAAATTGAATAAAATAGTTTTCTTTATTAAAAATCCAAAAAAGTCTTTGTTAAAAAATAAAAATTATGAGTGATTCATTTTGAATTTCAAAATTATCTCAATATTCACTTGAAGAACTTTATGTATTTTGATTCATGAATAATCCAAATTTATTTATAGTCTAAAGTGACTTAATTTGGATTCATTCGAAAAAGATTGACGCTCAAAATCTTTTAAATCTAAAATGATTTGAACAATCCAACCTATTTATGGCACCTCTATAATTTACAAAAAGAGAAGAAAATTGAGATAGTTATAATTAAAAAGTACAAAACCTCTATTTATTTATTTATTTATTTTCTTTTTTGTGGAAAGGGTCAAGACAAAAATTTGCACATCTTTAAAAAGAATTCAGTCAAACATATTCAATTTTCAAGATAAATGATCTAAGTGTAAAATGACAAAAACCGAAATTCTTTTTTATCCGACCCATTTTCACTTTTAATTGTAGAGTTTGCTGCTCCAAATATTTTCAATATATTATTTTATTAATATTTAAATTTATAAATTATTAAAAAGTTAATGATAAGAAATGGGGAAGTCTTGGTTTCATCCTCTTCTCTATTAATATGTATTTTATGATAGCTACTTCATTTTTATAGGTATTTTATGATAGCTACTTCATTTTTATGATGAGAGCAAGGGGAGAGTAGAAGTCAGTCCTATTTGGAATTTGAAAATCTTCAGGATCGGATCAAAATTCTAAAAATTTTAAAAATGAAGAACTGGTACCGTTCTAAATTTTTGGTCCGATTCGATTCGATTTTTTATAAATTCAAGATAGTTTAGTTTGATTCTTTTGATAGTTGAGTTTGATTCTTTTGTACTTTCGGGACAGTTTGAGTATTCGGTTCTTTCAAGTTATTCAAAATTAAACTTTACATTTTTATAAATCAAAATAAAATAAAATTTTCGTTTTTCATTTTTAATCATTTAAGATTAAAATAAATAAGTCATAATTTAATAAATAACAACTAATAACTTACAATTAAATGTTAAATTAAACTTTTTAATGTTTACTACTAATTAATAATTAATAAATAGTCTAATTATTAGTAATAATTGAGAGAGTTAACTAGTTTAATTAATATATATATATATATATATATATATATATATATATATATATATATATATATATATATATAT
>CATIWR010326534.1:0-20619 GCA_949677035.1 Omphalea diandra | reverse complement strand
TTGCTAATAACACAAAATTTTTGTACATCGATAGAGATAGAGATATAGATATATATATATATATATATATATATATATATATATATATATATATATATATATATATATAACTTTTTTGAATTGACAATAATTTCAAATTATAAATTTTAATTAGATGGATAATAATAATTCTCATATTTAAAATTTTGTGATTATTTAAAATAACCTAAATAATGGATATTATTTCAATCTTTGAAATTTGTTATTATTAAAAACTAGAATAATTGATAAAGATATTTATATCTTTAAGTTGGTGTTATTTTTAAAAAAGTATGATAAATATAATCTAAATTTAAAAATTTATTAAATTAAATAAAAAAACTAATTGGTTAATTTATCACTTTAATCATTTATTACTTATATTCAAATTTTGATATGTTTTATTTATAAATATTTTTTCCTTTTTTTGTTGTTTTTACTACAAAGTATATATATATAATTGGGTTTTGTAGAACATGTACAACGAAAAAACAAAAATTTGCCACATGAAAACCCATAAAAAATTTATGTGATTTGATTAAATCAAAAGTAAGGGATGCAAATCATACCAATTCGTGTGAGAGGTAACAACTCTATTGGAAGGTAGACATGAGATTAACACCACTAATATTCAATCTGGAGCTTGAAGTCGGATTTAGACGTCACCAATGGATGATTACCCTCTGTCGGTATCCAGATGATTAAACTTTCTCCAAATCTAAAGTGTGTTAGCACTAAGGTTTTTTTTTCTTTGTAAAACGCAACCTAAACATGAATATTCTGTATAGTTTTTGAAAACCCTAAAACATGCATATATATCTTAACTGTTAAAATATTTTATACCAACTCTATATATTAAAGGTACTGTTAAAATAATATGATATTTCGTTTTAATCTTTAAAACAAAATAGATATATAATAATTTAGATAATATTTCTAATTATCTTAATTATAAATAGATAGAGAGTAAAAACTCAATTTCATTTTGGACTTATTTTATGTGTGTGACCTTATAGGTTCACATAATGTTGGTAGTGACCCAAAAACCTATTTTGTCTCATAAGTAATAAGTGATCTCTAGCAAGACATTATGATTACTTAATTTATGTGAAAGTCAATAATTCAATCTAACCT
The DNA here is from genome assembly GCA_949677035.1 of Omphalea diandra. NCBI lineage: Eukaryota > Viridiplantae > Streptophyta > Magnoliopsida > Malpighiales > Euphorbiaceae > Omphalea > Omphalea diandra. Next base: position 19,467 of record CATIWR010326534.1, on the reverse strand, counting down.
ATTTCACAAATAACATTATAATCCTTTTGTCACATTATATCTTAATTGAACATAAGACATGAATCATTTTATCGTTGTATAGTTCAATTCTTTCTCAATCTCCAAGTATACTAATGCAAAAAGACATTGATAACTTTTATTAAGTTATTACCGTATGACCATGCAATCTCTTCAGTCGAACTTATCGATGAGTCCAAAGATATATTTCTTATAAATATATAAGGGATAAATTAATTCTCAATCACTCATATTTTTTATATAAATGATGTGGAATTAGCTTTTTTCCCGCTTGATGAACACAAGTCTCGAGTATCATTCAAAGATTAAGAAGAAGATAAATCCTTAAATCTAAACTAGATCTCCATAAAACTTGTTTTCTAGCAACCTGGAATATATAATTTAAGTTGTGTTAATCTTAATGCTAAATTAACCAAGTAATTCAAGACCTAGATTAAACTAGTTTTGTGAAATTATTATGCTCATTCAACAATCTCACCAAGTCCACTAAAAAACTCAAGAAAAGAATCAATCTCACAAAATTTAAGCAAAAATCATATGATCTCTTTTTAATAACTAAATAGGGGCTTAGCTACCTTTTACAAATGTTAAGAAAACCCTAAAAAACACTCTTTAATTCAACCTTACAAGTTTTGGCTAAATTTACGAATCATAGACCTATTAGGATAACTAATCTCACTCTCACAAATTTTATTATACATCAATTTCTTTTAAATATATTTATAAATAGAATTATAATCCTAATATTATTTTGATATTTTAATTGTTGCATCGAATATGTACATTGATGATGGGTGGCAGAAAAATCTTTATTTATTTTATTAGTTTATCTATTAATCTTGTATAACTCTTATTTAGTTTTTATATTTGATTTTTTTTAACATTTTATCTTAAATTTATTTTTCCATTCACTTATTGATAAAAAAATCATATTTATTAAAAAGTTTAATTTATATGTATTTTAAAATATTTTTGATTAGTTATAACTTTACACAATTTATTCTCTTTATTTATATGAATATACAATTGAAAAATAATTAATTCATATATCTAATAATTATTTTAATTACGTGCAATGCATGTTAAATAAAAGCTAAGATTTATAAGCATTAATGGAAGTAAAATTTTTAAATTGATTCAATATTCCTAATTTAAAGGTTATAAATGTAAGTTTTATTATTATTATTATTATTATTATTATTATTATTATTATTATTATTATTATTATTATTATTATTATTATTATTATTATTATTATTATTATTATTATTAATGTCTATATAAATTTAAAATATGATAGTCTCCTGTATAATTTGGAGTTGATTTCTAATAAAAGTTTGGACACAATATCAATACAAATAGGTACAAAGATTGGTAACATGTTGTAATAGATGCACTTTTATCTCAATAACTACATAACTTGACCAAAATATTTAATATTCTTAAAGTAGTTAAACTTGATGATGGAAGACCATTAGAAACATGACTATGTCTCAATTGATTGATTGTTGGAAGCAATTTAGTTTAAAAAAGTCCTCTTTCAGTTTGCACTGTTTAGTTTGATGCTGAGGTTTGTTGGAAGCTAATAGATGCACTCTTGTAATACAACTCTTCAGTTTGCAGCTCAATGCTTTTGCTAATAACTAACTTATTTTCTTTTCTTAAAATACAAAATTTTTGAGGTGTATCTGTTTACTACTGCTATTATTTTATTCTTTGTAGTTGTTGGTGGCGTAAGTTATTTTTTTTTCTCTGCCTCTAGTGTAATGTAAATAACCTTATTGCATGCACCTGTAATCCTATATAGTGTGTAGCTTTATTATCATCCATGAATGTTTTCTTTTTAATGTTAATTGTTATAAAATTCACAGCACGATTTGAGAAGTGAAACCTTTTATGTTATTTCAGGTGACAAATGATATATTCACAAAGGAGGATGGTGAATTCTTGATTAAGCATGGAGCACTTCCTAAGGAAAGGATACATGCTGTGGAAACTGGAGACTGTCCTCGTGCTGCAATACGTGAGGACATCAGCAGGAGTTTTCTAATGTTATAGACATACTTCTTTGTGAATCTGGTGGAGATAAACTACTATTGCATGCCTTTCCTTGCTATATATTTAAATTAGTAGCTAAAATGCTCTTTGATCATAGCCTAAATACTATATTTAAAGTGGCTAAAATGCTCTTTGATCATAAGCTATGTATCATATTTAAAGAAAATTGCTGCATTTCAATATTATATATATTGTACTAATAATCGTAGCATTGTGTGATTTTTCGATAGGACTAACATAGGCATTCTCCAAAGAGCAAGTATGATAGTGTCCCAAAAGCATAATGCTAGCAGGATCATGATATTCTGTTATAATGAAGTTCTTTGATTTGTTCGTGGAGCACAAAGATAAGTGTAAATAAGCTGGATTATATTTCATGTGTTAATGATTATACATATAGTAAAATTTTATCTTGTTTTACTTTGTACTTAAAGTAATAGAAATACAACTATCTTGCAATGATCGATTTATACAATGTATGTTATCGATTAATATAATGCAATTTTTATCTTATTTTGTTATCCATTGTGAATATTACTTGTGATTTTTCATTTTTATTAATTATGTATTCTCTTTTATGCATTTTTTTCAAGTTAAATGATATATTTATACTTTTTTTTTATTACAATAGTGAATCTACTTTTGCCTCTAAACATAAGGAACGAATGTTGCCTTCAAAAAAATAACGACAGGTGTCCCCAAAAGAAGAAAGACAATAGATTTCTTTAAAAGTTTATTGATAAGACAATAGATTTCTTTAAAAGTTTATTGATGTTAGGTGTCCCTAAAATTATGAGAATCACAAGCATCCCCTAAAAATCAAGGATGATGAGCATCCCCAAAAGTCTTAGAACGACAAACATCCCTAAAAATATAGGAATGACAGACATCTCTAAAAATATATGAACGATAGGATCCTCAAAAGTCTAAGGACAATAAGTGTCTCTAAATGTTTAAGGGTGATGGACGTCCCCAAAAGTGTAGGGACAATAAGCATTTCCAAAAGTCTAGGGGAGATGGACATCCCCAAGTATAACAACAATACAAGTCCCCAAAAGTCTAACGGTGATAGTCGTTGCCAAGTGTAAGGACTATAAACATCCCCAAAAGTATAGGGGTGATGGTCGTCCCCTTATTTTTAATGACTTTAATTGTCTCCATTTATGGAGATAACATTCACATAACTATTATTTATAGCTTCGGGAATGAGAGCTACATAGACGATATCTAGTTGTCCCCTAAACTATAAGGAATGATTTTTCAAGATTAAGGGGACAATTTTAATTATCCCCTTAGACAATAAATTTTATAGTTTAATCATTTCTTATTTCTATTTTGGATTATTGGATTGCATGGATGATTAGGTTATAAATAAATTTTTTGGCCTTATTCCTACCTCTATTTGGAGTAGATTTCATAGACAAGTTTGTTCCATATAAAAACATTAGGTTATGTTTATAATTATCATTTGAATGATTTATTTGTGTTTAGATTGTCTACGACATAGTGGGATGACTTCTAATATCAATAGTGCTGGTTTAAGTTTTATTTTCTTTTTCATGATTTTCTCTTTTGTATTTAAGTTATTTTTCATATTTAATGGGTTGTCTATAGTTAAGATGAGTAAAATTAAGTTGTCAATATTTTTTGTGTTTAGAATTTTTTTAATAGAATACTATTTTTATTGTTTATATATTATTAATTTCTTAATTATGTAGGTTGTAAATTAATAATATGAAAGAGAACAATATCAATTTGTATAGATGAACTTAAAATTCGACAAATAGAATATACCATTAAAATATTAATTTTTTCGTAAAAGTTCAATAGAATGTTATACTAATGACAATGGATAATAACAAAAATTAAATTTAGTCGATGATATGGTAAATACATTTTTATGTAGTTTTTTTTAACATATATTTTTTATAATTAATTGAAAAGTATAACGAAATTAATTGTTGCTTCTTCCAATTGAAATGAAGTGAAAGAAAAAGATCTAACCTCTGAGAAGAAAATAGATAACCAATTATTTGAGCAGAAATAGTTTTTGAATATTATGATTGGTTGATTGAGTTGGTATAATCATGTAATGTATTTTAAATTTTCATCAGTTAAATAATAAATAATTTATGAATTGTGACTTTGTTGAACTGAACACTAAGTTATTTCAAAATTTATGATAAAATTTTTTTACCTTAAGTTTTTTTTTTTTTTTTCTTTTTGAGTTCTTTCTTGTAAAAGAAAAAAGATTGTTAATATTAGCCATGGCTTCTCAAGAGCATTTTGACAAGTTGCAGGCTCGCTATAATAATAGGAATATCTAGCCTACTGATTTTGTTGGCACCATTACAAGTGCAAGAATATCTAGCCTACTGATTTTGTTGGCACCATTACAACTGCAAGCTTTATATATATATATATATATATATATATATATATATATATATATTGGTATTCCTACATAATGATATATGTTTCAAGAATTTATTCAAGGTTGTTGCTGGATTATCTTTGGAATTTATTATTACTTTTATAATTAATTAATTATTTATTTATACTTGTATATATAAAACCAAAGAATTTTATATTTGTTTTTTTCAACCATATTGTGAAACACAATACATTATTATCATTATTATTATTATTTGATAAATACAATTATTTTTTGAGGGAATCAAAGTATAAATTGTGATGTTCAGTGCTATAGTTGAAAATTCAAGAATGTCTTTGAAGTTGAAAAGACTTATACCATTACTAATGGCATAGTAAAAGAGTTTAGTAAAATGTTTTGAAAAGTGTAAGAAAATTATAAACTGATACCCACACTATACACATTTGTTGATGAGCATGAAATTTCAAAATGTTTTGTTCTACAGTTTTATAGTATTTGGAGATCTATACGAAAATGCTAAAGAAAGCAAATCAATAGGTATGTAACATATTAATATATTTATATTGTAATTATATATTATACTATAAAATAGTACTAACTTTGTTATTTTCTCATTAGATATTATGGATATGGATGTTCTTGTAAAACAAACATATACTACTACAAAAGGAGAAAAGAGTAAAAGGAATATTCTGATTATTGATATTGAGTAACAATCCATACTATATTTGTTTAATTACTTTACATTTATAAATAATATTTATGTCAATTATTAGTTATTTTTATATTTGTTTTCTAAATATAGGTTAAATAAATTTTCATTAACTTTATGAGGAGACTATGCTAACAATAAAGGCAAAATTCTAGAAAATTTATTTGAGAAAGATAAAGTAAATCCAATAATAGCATTCTCCAATATAAAAGCCTACTTTTAGAAAGTTATTCATTTATACGTCTATAATATACTTTTATATTTAACTTATTTAATTACTTTAATTTATTTGCAATACAAATAATATTGAATCAATACTAGTTTGGTAGCTTCAATGAAAATTAATCTAAGCATGTCAATTGTGAAAGAGTTTCATAATTTGCAAATATTGTGTATGTAGTGTATTACAATTTATATTAATATTTAATTGAAGATATATATTCTAATATTTTGTACTAAATTTTTATTTTATTTTAATTTTTTCATATAAAAAAAAGAAAAAACTTTCTTTCATCACCAACAAATTTTTAACAAACCCCAGAGATTTGTTTGTTTGAAGTCATTATTACAAAAAGAAAATCAAGTATATATACTTTCTTGCAATAATATTAATACAATAATATTTAGTACCTTAAATAACAATATATTTTATAGGGATTTGAATGGTATTTTTAAGGCCATGATATATTCAATTATTAACAAAGATGAACCGTAGAACAATTTATTGCAAAAAACGTAATAAAAAGATTTATTCCAACAGCCCCAATTTTTTGAGATGCTACATTACAAGGTATGTATTTTATTTTTTCGTTCTTTTTAAAAATTCAAATAATATAAGTTTCATTAATAACCATTATAAATATTTTCTTATTGCTTATTTTGATTAATTCAAGGTACATGCTTGTCATAGAGAGTGATGAGGAAGTGCAAATTAGTTTATCTGATAGCATTAAAATATTGATTAGATGTTCAACAAATAAGTACATTTGTCTATTGAAATATTGTTTAGATATTCAATCAATAAGTACATTGCTTCTATTAATGAGGTTAGTAATAATTTATTATATATTAGTATAGTTTCAATTCTTTTTGTTTTGTAACGAGGTTAGTATAGTTTCAAATCTAATTAATGTTCATATACTTTTACATGTTTCTGATGTTTTGGTGGTACCAAGCTGACTGATCTAGGCAGGTCTTCCTAGGTTGAGGATGGTTGGCTCGACTAGTTCAAGATCTGCAAGACAAAAAAGAATGAGAGGGAAGTTTAGTTTTGTGTCAAAATTCTACTTTGATACTTAAATTAGTTAATATAGTTGAAAGATAGAGTAGAATATATGTGTATAGAATGAATGAAATTCTTAGTTAAAGCCTTTTTATACAATGCCTTGGGTGGATTGTGTTAGTATTGGATAAAGACTTTATTTCCTTCCTAATAATGATTAATTTTCTGATGAGAATTATCCTTTCTAAAGAAGGTTATCTTTTCTTGAAGAGGGTGAGGAATGGGTTGAAGAGTCATACATGGGTTGAGCCAAAGAGCTCATCTCACACTAATTTGGGCTTTTGATTAGTTGTCAAACCTTATATATGAGTGGGCCTAGCCATTTTAGTTAGGGTAGTGTCATATATCCTCTTAGTCTGAGTCTGTTTACATATTGAGAAGCTTGTAAAAGACAGTATCCAAGCCAATTGTAGAGCATATTATAATTTATCAAGCTGAGTAGTGATGGACTAAAAAACACAGATATGCTAGTATTCTTGAAGGGGAGTTTTAAAATTCAAAATTAAAACGTTTCATCATCTATTTTGCCCTGTGTCTAATGATTAGCATGCCTCAAACGAGTTTCATTGATCAGAGCATCTTGCTATAAATAAGGAAGAGGGGACGTATAAATGCATTTTGTGTTTCTATTGCTTTTGCTTGTGAAATTTCAGTTGTGAATTTAGGGGTTTCACCTACATTTTTGATTTTACAATAGTTGCAATTTCATCAAGAAGGTGAGATTTTCTCTTTTCTTTAATTGATTAAAAATTTTAAAAAATGAACATTATCTCTCCCCTTCTTCCCTTTCTATTTCCATTAAAGCCATACATTATCTCTCCCCTTCTTCCCTTTCTATTTCTATTAAAGCCATACCTACAATAGTGGCAACAAATATAGAAAAGGTTATGGGCATAGAAAGAGATGTGGTTGAAATTGTAGAAAGCAATGTGAAGGATGATGTTGGTATGGTCTAAGAGGAAGATGAAAAGCAATAAGAGATAAAAGAGTTGGAGAGAGAAAAGGAGAGAATGATTTGCCCAAGGAAGGAGCAAATAGGTTGAGGGAAAAAGATGACCTAAGCATGAGAGTTGGATTGAGCCATATTGACAGGAAGCTAATGAACATAAAACCTTAACATGAGCCCTTAAAAATTAGGAGAGCAAATCCCAAGGTCGCTAAGATGAGGATTGGAGTGTCTAATAAAAAATTGGTAAAAAATCACATGAAGTAAACATTTCATTAGAATACAAGTTTAGGGCGCTAGGCTATGAGCTATGGGCTTTTTCTCTTTTGGGCCCAACCAATTCATGTTATACAAAGAGAATCTAAAAGCTAAGTTTAGAATGACCATGCTGAAGTTCATTTAGGAAATGATCGAGGTGTAATAGCTGATAATATCCCAGATTGCACTGAATGAGATCCAGATGTTAGTGGGCTTTTACTTGCTAGCCTAAGAAAGAGGAGTACAAATCTCGATGGAGGTAATAAAGTATATATGCACTATTATGCATCGAGCTGAGGAAGACCACTGGAATGTGATTGCTAAGCCTGATATGGGAATGTTCAATCACTATTCTTCTTCAATAAAGGCTAAAAACATAAGTTCTTTATTATTTCTTATAAGGATGAGGTGGGATTCCCCATGAGATGGCTAGCAGGGACGATTGGGATGTCACAATCATATTAAGTAGAGCAAGAGCTAGCTGGTCAACTCTAAGATACACTAGAAGATCTCATCAATTTGACTAAGCTGATAGAGACATACCTTCATTCTAACCTCTTTCTAAAATTTATGTTTGTAGCCTAAGTCCTAACTTGTATGCTAATGTCTATTAATGCTTCTTTGTCTTATAAAGATGGACTTTAAAGCCACCAAGGAGGAAATAGAGAGGCAGAAGATAGCTCAAACTGTACATGGGAATACGAGGCAATATAAGGTTCGAGTAAAGAGAGGTGCCAATTATAAGAAAGTGTAAGACGACGTAGAAATAACTAAGCCTTAAGTTAAAGATGTATATGAACATGTGTTTGAGCCTTCTCTTGCTCCTACTGACCATGTAGATGAGCTGATAGTAATTGAGGTGTCACTCTTAAAGAAGGATCAAGTGGAGATAATTGAGATCAACTCAGATGAGGAGCTTTTTGTACTGTTAGGAACTGGAGCTAGTGTCCTGACGCTCAAGGGTTTCTGAAAAAAAAAATATTAGGAATGCATATGAGTTATTTAATGGTCAACAAGACTCTAGAAAGGATATTTATCCTTCTTAAGGATAAGGAAAAGTTTGAGTAGCTCACAAACTGAGCAAAAATGCATAGCCTCAAGTAATTCACTAAGTAACTTTAAAGATAAAAGTAAGATAAGTTAAAAAGGACTAACTTGCTTTGTTTCTTGCACAGGCAATGACTGTAAAGGCAATTTTGAGCCAATGACTGAAGTCTTTTGAGAAGGAGATAAATAATATTATTAAGATAAAAAATCAAATAGTTAAGGCATGTGATGACCTAGCCACACTACCAAAGGATCACTAGGACACCCTTCAATGGATGGTAGAGGAGGTGAACTTGTTGAACTATACTCAAGAGGCACTGAAGACTTTCAAGGCAATCAATATTGAGTTATCTAGCCTAAGGCAAAGTTGCATAAAAGGATCCCTAAACTGAAGGGGGTGTCCTAAAAGTGGGAGATAAAGTTATGGTAGCAGAAAGAGGAAGAAGCTTGAGCTCTAGCGAACAAGGAGTTAGCCAAGATCTAATTTGGTCATAATGCCAAACTAAGGCATGAACTAGCGAAGGCTCATCCCTTGATTGACTCTAACTAAGTAGGGGATATCCTTCCTGTTAAGGATAAAGAATAAGAAGAGGAAAAAGTGGATGAGGTAAGGGAATAGGTACAGGTTTCGATTATGAACCTTAGCCAGTCCAAGTTTATAAAAATTTTTAAAGTAATAAAGTTCATTTTTTCCTTTACTTTTTCTATGTATACTTTTCCTTTACTTTTTATGCTTCAACCATAATCGTAGATCATTCAACCTCTCTTCCTTTGAAAGATAAACTTGAGATAACTCTAAATTGAGATTATCTTTAATTGTGTCTGACTGAGCTCCAAGACTTAGGATAATTTGAAAATAATAAGATGAATGTTAAAAATTGCACTGATAATATGAAATCACTGAGTTACATAACCAAACTTTTTGAACCATTAAGGTTTGAGTAAAAGGATGAATTGGTAACGTCAAGCTTGTTGTATTTGAAAAATGCTAAGTATGATTGAATCAAATGAATTAAGGTATTCCTGGATATAGCCTTAATCAGCCTTTCATGATGTACAATATTTATAGGCTTGATATATGCTTCATAAGATAACTCAAAAGAAAGGTGGAGACCTTTTCTAAATGTATAAGGTTGATTAGCTCGGTACATGCTTATAATAGTTGTATGACTCAAAGTAATAAAACAAAGGGTGAAAACCCTTTTTGTATTCATGGAATCAAATAGTACAAGGGCTAGAGTCATGCTTGAGCATGACTACATCAGAGAATAACTAAGGTTATTAAATAAAATATTTCTTGAGAACATCCATATTCCATGTTCGGGGGATTGGCTTGCCATCCATAGTCTATAACTTATATGTTGTAGGCCTTACCACTTTAATAACCTTAAAAGGACATTCCTAGTTAGCACTGAGCTTGCTAATACCTGTTTCACCTTTAATGATGTTAGCTCTTTTTAGGACTAGGTCTCCTACTTTGAGGGCTTAATGCTTTACTATTCTGTTATGGAATTTAGCCACCCTTTGTTGATAGGCAGTTGTAGTATGGTGTTATCTTCTCATTTCTTAGCCAAAAGGTCTAGTTTAAGGCATAACTCATTCTTAGTCTACTCAACGACATGGTGAAGCATTTAATAAGAAGGGAGGCTAATCTCAATGAGGATGACTACTTCTGTCCTATATATTAGAGAGAATGGTGTTTAATCCTGGCAATTCTTAGGGTCTTATGAAAGGCCCATAGGATATTGTTGAGTTAATTTGTCCATACCCTCCAACATCTTCCAATCTTTTTTTAAGCCCTTAAAGTATGATTCAATTAGTTATTTTAGTCATTCCATTCATTTGAGAGTGAACCACTAAAGTGAATTTGAGGATGATGGCTAAGTTAGCATAATAAGATCTAAATTGCTCATAATCAAACTACTTCCCATTGTTAGTAATGAGAACCCTTCAAATACCAAATTGATAGATCACGTGCCTTTTGAAGAAATCTAATATCTTGATAGAGGTGATGGTGGCAAGGCTTCAGTCTCAGGCTATTTGGAGAAGTGATCTATGGCTACCACCATAAACTTTCTTTTTTACCAGGTGCTTGTAGAAAAAGGCCAAAAATGTCAATCTCCGATTGAGAGAAAAACTAAGTAGTGCTAATAAGGTGTTAGTTGGCTGAGGGTTATTGAGGATTGTGGTGTGTCTTTAGTAAGCATCACATCTCTACATAAGTTCTTTTACATCTTTTAACATAGAGGGCCAGAAGTAACTAAACATGACTACATTTTGAGCTATGGTGGTGCTTGCATTATGGTCTCCACATATGCCTTCATGTATTTCTCTAAGCATATAGTTCCTATAATTCATTGAAACATACTTGAGCCATGACTAATTGTAAAACCTTTTATACAAGACACCATCTTCCTCTTAGTAGTTAGCAACCCTGCTAATGATTGCTTGGGCTTTCTTTGGATTTATGGGAGGTTGCCCATACTTTAAGTACTTGATGAATGGGACTTATCCAATTATCTTCCTTAATTATAACTATTACATAAGCTTTCTAGGCAATGGTGGGCTATTCCCTCTCTTTTGAACAAACTCCATTAAGTAGAGTAGTTTTGTGGGAGGTAGCGAGTATGGCCAGTAAATCTGCATCTTCATTAAACTCAGGGGATTTGCTCTAAACTCTACCTTTCTCCTTTCATTTTAATGTTGGCTAATAGATATACTTAAACAAAAAGAGGAGTTTTATAACATAGTGATCGAGTAGTTGTTGGACCACTAAGCGTTACAAATTGAGATGTGTTTAGCTTGGACCTTTTATGATAGTTGTAGCCTAATTATTAAGGCTTCATATTTTGTAGTGTTATTGGTAGTTCAAAACTTTAGCCTTAGAGTGAATTTTATGATGATCTAGCTTAGGCCTTTTAATATTATACCAGTTCTTGCTCCATCTGATTTGAAGGCACCATCAATATACAACTTTCATTATTCTCTCTTGGAGGTAACCTTCTGCCCTAGATTAGGGCCTATTAGCTTTGCTATAATGTTTGCCAACACTTGAGCCTTTATTGCCTACCTTAGGTTATATTTGATGTCAAATTCCTATTGCATGACTACCCATTCAATTATTTTTCTTGAGGTCTTAGCCTTTTAAAGTATCTTATGCAACAATTGGTCTATGTGGAATGTGATGGTATGGGCTTGAAAGTATTGTTTAAGCTTTACTGCCAAGTTGACCAATGCATATGCTAACTTTTCCAATATCAAATAGTTTAGCTTGGCCCCATTAATACCTTATTGATGTAATTGATTAACATTTGCTTCCTCCTTCTTCTCTTACTAGTATTGAGGCCATTGTCTCTTTGATGGTAGTTAGGTACATAAAAAGCTGCTTGTCTTGTTGTTGGCTATTGAGTGAAGAAGGTAAGCTGAGGAACATCTTTAATTCTTCAAAAGTCTTTTGGCATTCATTAGTCCATCAAAATTTCTTGAGATACCTTAATGTTTTGAAGAATGGTAGGCAACATTAAGTTGAGCATGAGATAAATCACCTTAAGGCAGTGATCCTTCCATTAAGCTTATGGACTTCATTAATAGTTTTGGGAGGCTGCATGTCAAGAATGGCTTGGATCTTCATTAGATTGGCCTCGATACCCCTTTATGAGATCATGAATCCTAAAAATTTCCTTGCTCATATCCTAAAAACACAATTCTTTAGGTTGAATTACACTGGTCAAAGATTATTCAGGCCTTTTTTAGTTCATTGGCGTAGTTCTTAGCATGATGGCTTATCATTATCGTGTCATTTACATATACTCTAGTGGTTTGACTAATATGCTTCTTAAACATGTGGTTGGCCAGCCTCTAACATATTGCCCTTACATTCTTAAGGCTAAAAAACATTACTTTATAATAGTAAATGCCCTTGTATGTGACAAAACTCGCCTTATCCTCATCTAGCTCTAACATCCTGATATGATGATAGCCAGCCAAAGCATCAACAAAACTATAAACTTCATACCAAACAATAGAATCCATAAGTTGATCTATGTTGAAAGGTAACTGTCCTTTGGGTAGTCCTTATTAAGGTTAGTGAAGTCCATAAAATTTTCCACTTTTCATTTAGCTTTTTTACCTGTGTGACATTTTTTAACTAGTCCAAGTATTGTACCTCTTAGATGAAACTTACATTAAATAGCTTACACATATTATCGGTAATAGCTTTTTAGTGCTTGGGTGCATGATTTCTCCTCTCTTGCTTAATAGGCATGACCAAGCTATCTAGGTTTGACCAAGCTATCTAGGTTTAACTTATAAGCTATTATTGAGGGTTGATCCCTATGATGTTTGATGGGGATTAGGCAAATTTATTGAGGTTATTAGCTAAGACTGAGCTGATGTCTTTCTCTATTAGCTTAGTTAGTTCTATCCTAATTCTTAGTGTTTATCCTTTACTGATGGGTAGTGGTTTTAGGCCTTATACTAGCTCCACCATTTTGGAAGCATCATTTAGGTAGACATCTAGAGATTCTATTAAGATGGTGGGGGTTACTTCCTTCATAATAATATTCATGTAAGTTTCTTTTGCCACTTTTTAATCCCCTTAACCATAACTACACCATTTTTCAATAGAGATCTTTATTATCAAGTACACCATTTTCCAATAGAGATCTTTATTATCAAGTATCAAATGAAGGTGTAGATAGTAGTGTCATGCAAAATCAATGTCCTAATAATGGCATTCTATGCGAAAGGAATATGCACGACCATCCATATAACTTTAAACCTCTTAGTGATATCTAAGTCCTTTAGTTCTATATTCAACTTGATAGACCCTAGGAATCCACCTTTGTTCTTCTAAGATTAGTTAAAGGAATTTGGACAAGTTGTAGATTTTTGAGATCTTGTCATAGGTTATTATAAGCTATGGTAGTCATCATATTGATCGAGCTTCCATCATCTACTAGAATTTGCTTGATTAGGTAATTTTCAATATGGCCTTGAACTACTAGGGCATATACATGAGGGGTAGACAACCTTCTATCATATGCAAATGAGAAAGTAATTATGCAAAACATTAGCTCAACTAAATTTGCTTTGTAATTTATGGAGTACACTTAATGTATCTACCTCATCCTTTGGGACTAGTTGTCTCTCCCTATGGGCCACATGTAATATCATTAATGATCCAACATACTGTCTATTATTAGGCCTCATATCTCTATGTGTTTCCTCTTATAGGGGCTCGTAAATTGCATATAAAATTAACAGCAAAAGTGAGGAAATAAAAAAGACAAAGGATGAAAACCCTACATCACTGACCATGGCACTAAAAAATTTAAAGGTGGATCGTACAATAAAGGACACTCAGTATTATCTCTAGACCCTTTAGGAAGATTTTTGAATGGATAAACTTGATTGAAGAAGTCAAGTTGAAACTATAACTTATAATCAAGGCCACCAATACATTGATAGGAGAATATACTAGAACAAGGGTTAACAATCATGGCGTGGGGGAGTGCTAGGAATAGGAACAACACTTTGCTATAATATAATCCCTTGAACATAACCTAAGGAATATAAAAGGAATTGAGAGAAAAGGATGAGAGAGAAAAATGAAAATTTGAAAGCAATGAAAAAAACGAGACAAAATAGACAGTTAAGGGTATATATACATTAAGGTTGTTTATATAGGTAACTCCTTTATCTGTACAAATAATTAAATGTCTTCTTTATGTTTTCAGAGTTTGTCTACACATGCCTTCTCTATGTTTTCAGAGTCTGTCTACACATGCCTTCTATATTTTTGCTATTAATTATTATATATACAAACAACCTTGGACAAACAAAAAAAGAAAAAGAAAAAGAAGAGAAAAAAGGAAGAAAAAGAAAGAGAGAAAAAAAAAAGAATAAAGGAAAGTAAAAAGAAAAGAAAAGACAAAAGAGAAAAGAGAAAAGAAAGAAAGGAAGAAAAGGAAAAGGAAAAAGACAGAAAGGAAAAAAAGAAAGAAAGAAAAGAAATAAAGGAAGAGTAAAAAGAAGAAAAGGAAGAAGGAAAGTATAAACGACAAATGCAACATAATTTCTAAGTAGCCAAGAAGTAGAAAGCAAGAAATCCTTAAAAACAAATAAGACACTAATCAAGGAGAAGAACGAGAAGATTAGAAAGGATGCAACTCCCCTTGAGATAAAGATAGGTGAGAATTTAGGAGTCTCAAGATGATAAAGAGGCATAAAGCTTGCGAAGCATAATGCATTCATGTCCTTTTAGTATATTTGAAATGTGTGAATATCTTATTCATCCTGATCAGAGTATTGTTGTTTTCTAGAATTTCAAAACCAAAAGAATCTAAAGAGTTACTGAATTAGGAAACCAAGAGATCTAAAAGATATGCTAGAGGATAAAATTAAGATAGTCGAGAAAGATGTAGAAGGAAAAACCAAGAGGCCTATGTTAAAAGCCTCAGAATATAGTTAAGGAAAATAGTGATACCTTAGTACTTGTTAAAGAGTTGCTGAGGGAATGACATCTTAGTACTTACTAAAAAATTACTAAGGAAATGCTATCTTAGTATCTATTAGGGAGTTGTTGAGAGAATGATACTTTGTACCTATTAAAAAGGTGCTAGTAAAGAAGAATGATATCTAAGTACCTGCTGAAAAGCTGCTAAGAAAATGCCACCTTAGTGCCTGCTAAAGAGCTGATAAGAGAAGAGAATGACATCTTAATACATGATGAAGTGCTACTAAAGAAATGCCATCTTAGTAGCAGTTGAAGAACGACTAACCTAATGACACCTTAATACTGACATAGGACTTTCTAAGAAAGGAGAATGACACCTTAGCACCTGTTGAAGATTTGTTGAGGGAATGACATCTTAATACCTACTGAAGACCTATTAAATAAATGATCCATCCTAATACTTGCTGAGAATTTCTAAGAGGTAAATGCAAACTTAGTACTTATTGAAAGCTATCGAGAGCCCACCTTAATACTTGCTTCCAACTGTTAAGAAAGTTGTATGCTTGTGTATCTTTTTTCTTTGGTATTTACATTTACATTGAATGTTTTGATGTAGCTTATGCAACTATCATTTAATCAAATGTCATTTTTCAAGCCTCCATAAGCAAAAGGCAAATTAAGAGCTGTCAATTTTTAGACTACTAGGGATATGAGCCTAATGATGAGAATCATGTTAGTTTCATCCCTAAAAGGATGGAGATAACAATGCCTAAAGATTGATCAGAAATAAATAACTTATCAAATGTCATTTTTTCACAATATTACTATAGTTACCGCTAGATCACTATTAGCTCTAAAAAATGTTTCCAACCTTGGTTTTCTATCTTTCGTTTCCTCTTGTTATTACAACTAAAATCTTTCCTTTGTTGGTTGAGAGGGGTTCGAGTGATAAAGGTAAGATCCTGAGAGAGTTTCTTCACATATGACATTCGATTGAAAGTAAGGGATAAAATAGTCATTTCATTATTGATGCAAATTGAAGATTTAGGAATCAATAACTTTTTCACTTAAGATATTTGAAGATCTATTGTTAGAATGTTGATAGAATAGTGATTGATATGGGATAGTTTTGAGAATTCTAATCCTTACCTAAGTTTCGAAAAGAAAAAAAATAAAAAAGACAAAAAAAAAAAAAAAACAAACCCAAGTTCAAAAAAAAAAAAGAATAAAAATGCATTTTCTGAAGATCAAATAAAAAAAAAAGAGAATTTCATTTTTATAAAATAACATCATTTCAATCAAAAAAGTATTTTAAAAATTAATTTTATAAACAAAACCGAGCATAATTTTGAAAAATGAATGTATCTTCTAAGGTTTAGCTAACAACATTCTAACTAATTTTTTAAAAACATATTTTATTTTATAAACAACTAAATAAACCCAAGTTCCAAAAGAAAAAAGAAAAAAAAATAATAAAACAAACCCAAATTAAAAAAAAAAAAGAATAAAAATGTATTTTATAAGGATTGAACTTGGAATATGATATCTTTCATATTTGCAACATTTACTCCTATACTAAGGATTATTATCCATGTTTAGCTTCAACATATATTTATATATTACTGTAGTTTGAAACTTAAATGGTATTTGCCATATATTGATTTTAATATTATTATGTTTTTTTAAATTTTATAGGAATAAAATTTTATTTAAATTTCCTAAGGTATTGAAATTGATGAGTCCTATTTTAGTGGAGTTTAAATTTTATTAAGAAATGAATTTGAAATGTGTGTGTGTATATATATATATATATATATATATATATATATATATATATATATATATATATATATATATATCAAATTACATAAATTAATTTTATTTAACCTAAAAAACTCATAATTTTTCATAAATAATTTAATTAAAATGCACTTTTAGTGAAAAAATTTTCTTGTTGGCTAAAAATTTCAGTCACTTGCAATTTCCAATCGTCACTAGGGGTGGGCATTATTTAGTTCAAACTGAAAAAGCAAATTGAATTGCACTAGTTTGGAAATTTCGTTTAG
The DNA here is from genome assembly GCA_949677035.1 of Omphalea diandra. NCBI lineage: Eukaryota > Viridiplantae > Streptophyta > Magnoliopsida > Malpighiales > Euphorbiaceae > Omphalea > Omphalea diandra. The sequence continues at coordinate 2,228 of CATIWR010326534.1, read as the reverse complement.
TTCATTCGGTAACTCGGTTTAGTTTGGTTTGAAACTTTAAAGAATTCGATTTTTCTGTTCTGTTCAATTTTTAATTTTAAATTTTTAAAAAATCAAATTGAATCGAATAGAATTTTATTGAAACGTTTCATATATAGTAAAACAAAACCTAATCTTCCATTTTCTTTCCTTTCTTCTTCATACTGCCAAGCCGATCTCCTCACCACCTCACTCTCTCTCTCTCTCTCTCTCTCTCTGCTTTTTTACTTTGCCAAGCCAGCCTCACTCCATTCTCTCTTTATGCTTCTTCAAGCTACCTCATCCTTATCACACCTCTCTTATCCCTCCTTGTACGATGCAAGTCACACCTCTCTCATTGCGAGTCGCACCTCTCTCATTGTACTTCTTTGCCAAGTCAACCACTGTGAGTCGTGAAAGGTGTGTTTTTTAAGAGAAAGATCTAAAGTATTTGAAGAGAATGGTGTGTTTTTGTTACATCCAATTTTGGGATGGAATAGTTTAGAAGTGATTGCTTTTGTGGCTGATTGGTATGCTTATATTTACAAGTTGATGCTGAAGCCTATCTAATTATTACACAACTCTTTTATGATACTAATATTTTTCTCAGATTTATGAATGATGGAATAAATTGTCATATTGTTCCTAGAATTATGTCTATTAGTGTGCTTATGTTGACAAGTTTACTGCTTCATGCTTTTGCTCTTGGGTTGTTAATTTTGTATAAACTGGTGATAATTTCTACTATTGCTCTTGGGTTGTTTTTTTTGTATAAATTGTTGATAGTTTTTGCTATTGTATTTGTTGTAATGATCTGTTCTAAAATTTTTTAAAAACAATAATATCCTTTTTTTTTAATATCATAATCTATAAGTAACTTATATTATGGAATTTGATCATCTCTCATTCCCCTCCTCGTTGTCACGTGAATATGCCTGAAATAATTAAATTATGTTGTGCCGTGAGAAGTCTGTTGATGGTATGCCATACAACCACTCTCTTAAGATGTGGCCTTTCTAGACAAAGTTCCCCATTCTATTGCTCCATTAAATTAACCCGTTGTTGGCTTTATTTATTCTTTGTGTATGGAAAAATTATTGTTGGTTTTTATCGTTAATTGCTTTTAGAAGAATAAATTCTTCAACGTACTAATGGTTGCTGAAGTTTGGAAACTAACACAGTAGTTTGGAATGAATTTGATGAAGCATAATGCACAATTGACCTAGGGGTGATCATTCCTAAAGTGAGCCTTTTTTGCTTTCTGTTTTGCAGAGTGGTTAATCTTGCAACTTGTTGAAATTTCTTGGTTAAGCGCCAGACATAACAGCTAGATGTGGAAGTTTAAATGCTTTGTCATTTTCTAATTATGTACCAAGTAATCAACGAATGATTCATGAGCCAAATTTTATACTCCTTCGCTAATATAAAATTTTATACTCCTTCACTAATATAGTTATGCACCAAGTATCAATTAGGTGCCAACTTTTATACTTCTTCACTAACATAAAAGTTAGGTGGTAGTGGTTTTGGTATATATATCAAGAACATGGAGATAGTTAATAAGATAAGAATTTTTTTATATCTTCAATTTGAAGTACTCTTTTGATATTCACATTTTTATATTAATTATGTGTTATAAATTAGGATAATTGATTTTAAAATTAATATTTGATGATAGGTAATAGTTTTATTTTTTATCACTTCTATTTTTTTTTCTGAATTTTTTAGATTGTTTATCATTTTTTATAATTTTCTTCTATTTATCAGTTGAGATATAAAATTTAATTTATATATTATATAATATTTGTGAACATGACCAGTTGAACTGGTTGACTCATAAATTGATCATAGAACCAATTCGACCACCGATCCGTTTTTAAAAACATTATTTTTAACATAGTTGAATAAAAAACCCAATTGTTAGATTATTAAGACATTAACTAAAAACTAACAAAGAAAAATTGGTTCACAGATTATATTGATAGTATGGACAAAAATAACTTATGTAATATAATTGGATGATTATTTTGCATTTTTTTAATGTTATTGAACTGAATATAGTCTTTGAAACTTGAAAGTATAATTAGAGTTATCATTTATTTTCTTTTTGTTTTATCATTTTATATTTAAGCTATAGAAGGAGAGAATCTCTATAGCTCTATGTTGATATATATATATATATATATATATATATATATATATATATATATATATATATATATATATATATA